>JAJOOR010027974.1:0-27250 GCA_036250505.1 Solanum acaule | reverse complement strand
GAAAGAAGCCTCCAATTTGAAACCCTAGTTCTTCACCCTTCTTCTTCCTTGAACTTGAGAGAAATATTTGAGAGAGGGAATGATTTTGGAAATTCTAATTTGAAGAATGAAGTTATAACCCTCATTTAAATGATCTAATATACCTAAACATGTTGTTTGTCCTCAAGCGACACACTAACACTCTAAACGACACTTGTGTAGAAACAAACATACAAACTCAAGCAATCGCATGGCCATTTCAATCCATTCCATTTTTCAGTGCAAATCATTTCTATTAGACTCAACAAGATAACTCATGTGGATCAAGATATGACAAAGATCGACCAATAGACAGCACAACATACACTTTTCACAAATCACCAAGGTACCAAATTTTCGATAATGTAACTAGTGCCCTTACTTCAAATGAAATCCTTTTCACACAGTAGAGAATTTTGAGTTTTAGGATTCATTCAACACTCACGCTCAGAAGTTACTTCAAGTACAGTTAGTGCTCAATACCATAGGCTTACCCTTATTTTCATTGCTTAGACTCTCCAAACTAGTTGCTAGGATCACTATAGGACTTTCTTAGCTTGTAATGTAGGCTTAGAGTCAGGTGTGGTACATTTGGGTACTTTTTAGTGATTTTCTGCCCTCCTTGACAATACATTGGCTTTTTACCTCTTTTCTCAACCTATTTTTGACATCCTTTCATTTTACTTTCTTTCCCTTGACTCTTTTCAACATGGATGTGACTTTTGACTTTGTTGCTTTTATTTTTCACTTTATTTTTCTCTATTTCTTTCAGCACTTTTATTTATCATCTTTTGGCTTCTTTTTCACAAAGTCACATACTCTTCTATCTTTTCTTTTTCTCTTTTCAACCCAAAACTCTTTTCATACCCTTTTTTCTTTCGGTTTCCTCTTTCATAGCCACCCTCAACTTATGGATTTTGCATTAGTTGAGGTGCACAATATCCGATGTTGGACCAGGGCCAAGATTGAGGTAACTTTTTGCATTAGCCACCCTTAACTTAGGCTTTTGTCCTAAGTCAAGGTGCTCATGTCCAAGGAGTGACCGGTGCCAAGACAATTATTTTAGGGAAGGTGAGTTAGGTGAATTAAAAGAAATGGTCTATTTAAGGCTCAAACATTTGGATCAAAGGGAACATTGATTTCATTTGGTTGGATCATTTTAGGCTTAAGTTGACTAATTTTAACAAGGGCCTATGATCACTTCCCAACTTCTAGCCTAGATCATCTTTGCAGGACCAATGGGGCAAGTTCTAGATTGACACAAACTGTCTGAACATTCAACCTTTCTCACACAGTCTTGGTACATTGTTTCATTATCAGATTATCAGATTACCTAGTTCAGGTTTTAGCTTAAGTCATGAGGTCAAATTGGTTCCTTATCATGTCACATTGAGATCCAAAGCATTCAACTCATCAAGACTATCGATCTAGCACATTTCAACATTTTTCGACAGTGATCCCTTTTTTCATACTTTTTATGCCATCATGCTTTCATTTTTCTACTTACTCCTACACATACATTCCTAAACATTCCGATTCAATAGAAATTAAACAGTCTCTTGGGGGAAAAGAATACATGCAAGAAAACCCCAAAAGAGGATTATGAGTTGGGTTACTCAGACTTCACCCTATCACACACAATCCATTTACCCACCCTCTACAAAATAAAGTGCAATTGTCCCCATTGCACAAAAAGTAAAAACCAAAGGATCGGGTAAAGCATACCTGTGACGCATATGCTATCACGCCCCGAGAGCACCCCTTAGACGTGACCGATGTACTTGACCCCGAAGGGGTCTCATACAAGCCTCTTAGCATTTGTAACATTCACTACATAGAAATAGTGCATAATTTAAAAACTTATTTAAATCCAACCAATCCAAAATACTCATTAAAAATCTTTTGAAAGACACAACGGAAGTCTAAGTCTCACATGGCCATCTAAATAATGACATGAAAACTAAAGCAGGGTCACGACCCTTTACAATCGAAAAGACTAAAATTGTCTATTACATGAAATAAAAGCACCTTCTAAACACTTATCCAGATCTATGAGGACGTACCACTTGATCTTGGAAGAATACCAATCTAAGCACTTCAATCTAGATAGAAGCAATCACTTGCCGGAACCTACACTTGTAGTAAAAACATGAAGAAGAATGGGTTAGCACAATTAAGTACTAAGTATGATGACCATGCAAAAATAATGCTTTAAACGGACATTTTTCTTCGGAAGTCATGCATATGCCAATTCTTGAGAAAACATTTATGAACATAAGCAAAAGAGGCATAAGATACAACCACATCATCATACAAGTCATTCCATCACATTAAGCCTTCACCTTAAGTATCCCCAATGCCATACCTTGTGCAATGTATGAATAGCGTCCCATACCACTATCTACACTAAAATACCACATTAAGAATACCAAAAGTGAACTTACATTCATTCTTTAACATTATTCATACATAAGAGATATAAACATTTCATAAGACATGACAATGAGGTAACTCATAATACAATCCGTGTGTAGCATGCATTATCACAATTAAGCATATAAGAGTCAACATTTTCATTAGCTTCATTTAGAGGACTTTCATTCATTAGTCATTAAGACTTAGAGAACTCACTATAGCCCTCTTGAAGCCTAATCGTGCCATGTATGGATAGCATCCCATACTACTACCCACACTTCATAGAACTTCTCAAGAAAATTAATGCACATCTCACATGATGGGAATAGCCATTTAACCGACATAGACCATGAGAGCTAAGTCATGGAATCCGGTGTCATATGACCCCACACCGACGAAGGGTGTTCTACTTGCCTAAGGTAGAACTAGGTGATATCTTAGCTTTGGTAAGAATATCAGTGGCTAATATATATATCCTATGTGGGCACATAGTTATGGGATAGGAAGATGTTCATTGGAACCCTAGCCTAACATTGGGAGAGTTTCCATTTTATCATATCCACTCAGTGCTTAGCCTCAATTCCCATAGAGTAGTTCATTCACATTAATATCATTCTACTTGAGAGGGCTACAAACACTAGGTCTACCGACCCTAAAGTACATTACACAAGAAAGGGCCACCATCACTAGGTCTACCGATTCAAGGTACATTAAGGGTAGCTCATTCACCTTCCAAGAAGGGTGCCATCATCATTGGGTCTACCGATAAAAGTAACAACATCTCATACATGAAAGGACTACCATCATTTAGGTCTACCGATTCAAGGTTTATCATTCATTCAATTATGGAAGGGTGCCATTGGCCTACCGATTATAAAACACAACATTAGAATAGGTCAAAGACTCATCAAGCAAGGGTTACCAACCTTAGGCTTACCGATTCAAGTTCATTAAGTCAAGACACATTCATTGGTTGTTTATGAAAGGAATGCCATAGGCCTATTGATTCATAATCATCATGTCAATACACATTCATCGTACAAAAGAGGGTGCCTAAGCCTACCAATTCAAGATACTTCATTCATGATCACATTCGTCAATATAAGAAAAGTATGCCTTAAGACTACCAATTCAACATATACAACACATAGGAGAAAACCCTTCACATTCCATCATTCATCATTCATCATTCATGAGTGTCAATTGAGAATATACTATCAACAATAACACAATTACATTCTATACATGATCAACATTCTATCATTGAAATCACATGCATATCCTTCACATCATAATCATACATAGTAATTAAACACCTCCACCTTTAAATGGATCACCATCTCTAGCACAATTTTATCTCAACATATAATTAGGTCAAATCTTGCCCTCAATGCCATGAATCTCAAATCATCAACACACCAACAATTTACCATGAATAAGGCATAGATAATGATACGATTCAATATCCCAAAGAGATTTAGACAAACTCCCTTCATAAGCTTTCATCATCATCAAACCCACTTCATAAGGCACAATTTAGGAATTGATAGAAATCATGGGTTCATAGAGTATTTTCATCATAAATCATCAATTAAACATAAATACAATCATAATATGACATTAGTAACTATTTGAAATCGTTTGAAGAAAGAACCCATGAGATTGAGTAAAATCCTAGGTTTTTCATGAACTTGAAAACTTTGAAAACTTCTTTGTAATGAAATCTAGGGGTGAATGCTACCCATAGATGAAGGATCACCATACCTTGCTTAAGATTCCCCAAGAAATTTGAGGAAGAACAACCTTGAAATCACCAACCCTATCTTCAATGGCTCTCTTCTTCTTCCTTGAGTTTAGAGAGAGAAATACTTGAGAGTTGATGGGTCTTCTTTTAATTCTATTTGGAGGGACTTAGTTGAAAGGATTTAAGTCTAAAAATGTCTTATAGTAGCTAGGAAAGGGATAGAATAATGTGGACTCATCTTAGGAAAAGAACTAAGGACCCACAAAGTCTTAACTTAAAAATTCACCCTTTTCCCGACTTACCTCGCCCTTTTGCCTCTCTTGGCTTGCCAAAGGGCACTAGGAGACTCGCCAAGTGCACCCTTGGCTCGCCCAATTTTCCAGTGATCTCCCAAATTGGGCAGTCCACTAGGCGATCTAGAGGGGTCAATGGGCGACACGCCAAGCTGGTTGGCGAGCTTGGACTTAGCTCGCCCTTTGGTCCAGATCCTAGGCCAATGGGATAACTCACTGGGCGATCACAAGAGCCCAAGGGCGACTTGCCCAACCCTTTGGGCGATCAAGTACTCCCATCGCCAAACAGCCCCTCAAAGAACAAGGTTTCTTTCACTCAATCTTGCTAGCATAGGTCCTTACTTGCACCCTAGACTTCTTCTTTGCTCAATTAAGTTCTAAAACAGTATAGGCATCAACTTAAGGTCACACTAACCCACACTATGAGGCTCTAGTTCAACCTATCATTTTGCGAGTCGTTACATTATCCCCCACTTAGGAACATTCATACTCGAATGACACTGTAAACACATTAAGGGAAAATGACTCAAGACTAGCAGCCCATCAATCATGACATATCAATATAATTTATACTCATAGGAGAAAACATCAACTCCATATCAATAAACTCAATGCAATACAAGAAAGTAGGAACTACTTCTACCAACTAACTATGCATCAAAACAACAACAAACATTTCTCATTTCATTGGAGGAAATTCCTTCTCCAACTCATATCATGCTCATCATAACATCATTAGGCACATTATGCAATTTCTTCACAAAAGCACATTTAGGCATGTTCAACATTTATCCTCATGAAGCATTTAGGCAACTCATACTAGATGCATATCAACATGAGGAACACATAATTCATAAAACGGCTTTTCTCATTTAAACATAAACTCATCAAGAACATGCATAACATAAGGAGACCATGGAAACACATATTCACACATGACTCCAAAACAAGAAACAAGCTACTAGGAATTCTTGGTCTCAAGCTTGAATAGGAATAGAAGGAAAGAGATAAGGATATCAAACCATCCACAACCTTACTACTCCACGTACTATCCCCCACTTGGGAGAAAACCCAACTAAGGCTAATCATGAAAACAACATAAGACCCTCATCACAACAAAAATAGAACTATAACTTATCGGTACCTTCATCCGGATTAGCTCCTTTTCCCTCTTTGGCATGAAGTGCATAGAAACGGTTCTTCTTTGGAGCATTGGATCAGGGGCAACATAAGAAGCTTGTTTGGCCTCCCTTTCTCTAGCCGTAAGAGTAGGGCAATTTCTCACTTGGTGATCATGCTTTCCACAACCATAACACCCACTAGTACCGGCTAGGCACTTCCCATGATGCCTCTTTCCACAAGTGGTACAAAGAGGTTTAGAGAATGGAGGTCCACCACCTTTGTCCTCATTATCCTTAGGAGCACTAGAAAAATTTTGGTTAGGAGCTCTCTTCTTGAACCTAGGTTGACCTTGCTCATCGAACCTACCCCTCTTCAAATCTCTACTCTTCCTCATAAGTTTGGATTCCTCAATAGATTGAGCATAAACCATGTGCCTAGAAATGTTCATATCATCATGGAGCATCGCCATACAACACTCTTCCTCAACTAGGTCGGAAACTCCTGTAACAAAATGGCTCATCTCATCCCTAGGGTTTGATACCAAAGATGGGGCATACTTAGACAATTGGGTAAATCTCAAGGAGTACTCTTGCACATTCATGCTACCTTGCCTAAGATTGATAAACTCCTCCATCCTAACCTCTCTTTTCTCACGGGGGAAAAACCTACCAAGGAATGCTTTCTTAAACAAGTCCCATTCAATGGGACCCACTCCAACCGGCCTATTGGCCTTCCATTGAGTGAAGCAAATTTGGTCCACATCCTTCAATTGATAGGCAACAAGTTTCGCTTTCTCAATAGAAGTCACCCCCATAGCATTAACTATCTTATATAGCTCATCCAAGAACTCTTGGGGATCCTCTCCCACCTTAGATCCAAGAAATACCGGAGGATTCATCCTCATAAAGTCTCTCAACCTAGAAGCCATAGTACTCACATTGGGGTTCACATTAGCCTCAACACCCCTAGTAGCTTGGGCCTTCATAGCTTGGGCTTGATTAGTAATGGCTTGAGCCATCATCAAAGGAGCCGACCTAACTTCCTCATTGGTCATAGTCGGGGGATCCATCAGAACTTGATTTCCTTGATTGCCTAGAGGACCTTGGTCACCTTGAGGACCTTGGGGAGGAATTCCCTCATTCACGATCTCTTCTTCCATGCTTCTTGGGTTAGCCCTTGTATTCATATCTTATAAACATAAGAGAAGGATTAGGAAAAGGATACTTATAGAGCTAAACTCTAAGGCACGACTTCAAGAATATGAAAGAAGTGTAACTTTCTAACATCCTATAGCCTCTCGCTCATAGATGTGTCGCGACTCACACCGATGAACAAGCCTCTACTAGACGTGGCTTGTGAGACATCAATCCTAAAAGCCATTTCCAAAATCTTATGCTTTGATACCAAGTTTGTCACACCCCGAGAGCACCCCCAAGACGTACCGACGTACTTGACCCCGAAGGGGTCTCATACAAGCCTCTTAGTATTCATAACATTCGATACATAGAAATAGTGATAATTTTAAAAACATATTTAAATCCAAATAATCCAAAATACTCATTAAAAATGTTTAGAAAGACACAACGGAAGTCTAAGTCTCACATGGACATTTAAACAACAACATGAAAACTAAAGTAGGGTCACAACCATTTATAATTGAAAAGATTAAAATTGTCTATTACATGAAATAAATGCAACTTCTAAACACCTGTCCTCTATCTATGAGGACATACCACTTGATCTTGGAAGAATACCAATCTAAGGACTTCAATCTCGATGGAAACAATCACTTGCCGGAACCTACACTTGTAGTAAAAACATGAAGAAGAATGGGTTAGCACAATTAAGTACTAAGTATGATGACCATGCAAAAATCATGCTTTAAACGAACATTTTTCTTTGGAAGTCAGGCATATGCCAATTCTTGAGAAAACCTTTATGAACATAAGCAAAAGAGGCATAAGATACAACCACATCATCATACAAGTCATTCCATCACATTAAGCCTTCACCTTAAGTATCCCCAATGCCATACCTTGTGCAATGTATGAATAGCGTCCCATACCACTATTCACACTAAAGTACCACATTAAGAATACCAAAAGTGAACTTACATTCATTTTTTCACATTATTCATACATAAGAGATATAAACATTTCATAAGACATGACAAGGAGGTAACTCATAATACAATTCGAGTGTAGCATGCATTATTACAATTAAGCATATAAGAGTCAACATTTTCATTAGCTTCATTTAGAGGACTTTCATTCATTAGACATTAAGACTTAGAGAACTCACTATAGCCCTCTTGAAGCCTACTCGTGCCATGTATGAATAACATCCCATACTACTACCCACACTTCATATAACTTATCAAGAAACTATAGCGCACATCTCAGATGATGGGAATAGGCATTTAATCGACATAGACCATGAGAGCTAAGTCATGGAATCCGGTGTCATATGACCCCACACCGAAGAAAGGTGTTCTACTTGCCTAAGGTAGAACTAGGTGATATATTAGCTTTGGTAAGAAGACCACTGGCTAATATATATCTTATATGGGCACATAGTTATGGGATAAGAAGATGTTCATTGGAACCCTAGCCTATCATTGGGAGAGTTTCCATCTTACCATATCCACTCAGTGCTTAGCCTCCATTCCTATAGAGTAGTTCATTCACATTAACATCATTGTACTTGAGAGGGCTACCAACACTAGGTCTACTGATCCCAAAGTACATTACACAAGAAAGGGCCACCGTCACTAGGTCTACCGATTCAAGGTACATTAAGGGTAGCTCATTGACTTTTCAAGAAGGGTGCCATCAGCATTGGGTCTACCGATACAAGGCTCAGCATCTCACACATGAAAGGGCTACCATCATCTGGGTCTACCGATTCAAGGTTTATCATTCATTCATTTATGGAGGGGTGCCACTGGCCTACCTATCCTAAAACACAACATTAGAATAGGTAAAAGACTCATCAAGCAAGGGTTACCAACCTTTGGCTTACAGATTCAAGTTTATTAAGTCAAGACACATTCATTGGTTGTTTATGAAAGGAATGCCATAGGCCTATCAATTCGTAATCATCATGTCAATACACATTCATCATACAAAAGAGGGTGCCTAAGCCTACCAATTCAAGATACTTCATTCATGATCACATTCGTCAATATAAGAAAAGGATGCCTTAAGCCTACCAATTCAACATATACAATACATAGGATAAAATCCTTCACATTCCATCATTCATCATTCATGAGTGTCAATTGAGAATATACTATCAACAATAATACAATTACATTCTATACATGATAATCATTCTATAATTTAAATGACACGCATATCCTTCACATCATAATCATACATAGTAGTTAAACACCTCCACCTTTCAAGTGGATCAACTAATTTAGCACAATTTTACCTCAACATAGAATTAGGTCAAATCTTGCATTCAAGGCCATGAATCTCAAATCATCAGCACACGAACAATTTACCGTGATTAAGGAATAGATAATGATACAATTCAATATCCCAAAGCAATTTAGACAAATTCCCTTCATAAGCTTTCATCATCATCAAATCCACTTCATAAGGCACAATTTAGGAATTGAGAGAAATCACGGGTTCATAGAGTATTTTCATCATAAATCATCAATTAAACACCAATACAATCATAATATGACATTAGTAACTATTTGAAATCATTTGAAGAAAGAATCCATGAGATTGAGTAAAACCCTAAGTTTTTCATGAACTTGTAAACTTTGAAAACTTCTTTGAAATTGACTCTAGTGGTTAAATCTACCCCTAGATGAAGGATCACCATACCTTGCTTAAGATTCCCCAAGAAATTTGAGGAAGAACCACCATTAAATCACCAACCCTAGCTTCAATGGCTCCCTTCTTCTTCCTTGAGTTTATAGAGAGAAATACTTGAGAGTTGATGGGTCTTCTTTTAATTCTATTTGGAGGGACTTAGTTGAAAGGATTTAAGTCTAAAAAGGTCTTATAGTAGCTAGGAAAGGAATAGAATAATGTGGACTCATCTTAGGAAAAGAACTAAGGACCCACAAAGTCTTAACTTAAAAATTCACCCCTTTCCCGACTTACCTCGCCCTTTTGCCTCTCTTGGCTTGCCAGAGGGCACTAGGCGACTCGCCAAGTGTATCCTTGGCTTGCCCAATTTTCCAGTGATCTCCCAAATTGGGCAGTCCACTAGGCGATCTAGAGGGGTCAATGGGCGACACGCCAAGCTAGTTGGTGAGCTTGGACTTAGCTCGCCCTTTGGTCCAGACCTAGGCCAATGGGACATCCCACTAGGCGATCACAAGAGCCCAAGGGCGACTCGCCCAACCCTTTGGGTGATCAAGTACTCCCATCGCCAAACAACCCCTCAAAGAACAAGGTTTCTTTCACTCAATCTTGCTAGCATAAGTCCTTACTTGCACCCTAGACTTGTTTCTTGCTCAATTAAGTTCTAAAACAGTCTAAACATCAACTTAAGGTCACACTAACCCACACAATGAGGCTCTAGTTCAACCTATAATTTTGCGAGTCATTACATATGCGTCGAAGACTACTCAAGAAGTGGGTGGGTTCGGTTTCCCGGAACCCACTGGATCAACACTTGGAACGCCATCAATAACGCTCACATCTACTATCCCAACACCCTCAATAGTGCTCTCATCAACTCTCACAACACCGTCAGTAGTGCTCACACCGCTATATGGGCCCACACCTATCTCCATGGCCCACTGCTGTCTCATCTCCTCATCAACTATGGATGCCCTCTGAGCCACCTCAATCTGCTTGCGCTCCCTCTTCCTCATTCTCTCAGCCTCAGTATCATCAGAAGTACGACCAGAGCGGGGGCACTTCCCAGCAACACGTGAAAAATCTGGTGGCGGCATGTCATCCCCAAATAGGGCACTCATCACCACATCATCAACCGTTGCTGTAGGTTCAGACTCCGGCTCAGTTTTTTGGGCAGCAAAAAGTACAGCCACATCAGCATAGAGGCTTTCTAACTCTTTTCGGAGGGTGGTCACATCAACGGTCGGGGATGGCCTCTCTAGGACTCGCAACTCCAAAGGCATCTAGGTGCTGATGAATGGCCTGGACCTTTTGGTCCATCATATGATCCATCCTCTACTTAACCCTCGCCTCAGACTCCACTATAGCACGCTGCTTCCATGGTATCACATTATGAAGCAGGGTGGCCATCTATGCCTCTAGATTCTGTACTCGAGCTAGAGGGATGGTGGTGGAACTGGAAGAATGAGTGGCTCTGGTAGAGCTAAGGGCCTGACTGGCGGCTGAAGAAAGAGGAGCCTGAGCATCTGTTGTTGTAGTAGTTGGAGGGGCAGTGTCATCATCATGCATCTGCTCCACATCTACTACAAGATCATCGCCCAATGGTGGCACCTCAACCGGTGGCTCCCTGCGAGGTGTAGCTACGTTGGCCTCATCCCGAATCAAGATAATATCTAAAGTCTTGGTTGCCTGAAGCAACCTGTGTCATAGTGTCACACTGGTACACCGGAGTCCATGCAAAGCTGAAAGATGAGGCAGGGGAAGGGAAAAGTGGTGGCGGCCTTGAAGGCCCTCTCATGAATCACCATAATCAGGATGCGGCCGAAATCGAACTCCAAACCGGCAACCATAGCTGCAACCATCACTGCACAATCCCATGTGAGCACATTATCTGCCTAAATAGGGGACACGCGGTTACACACCAGTAACCAAAAAAAATTATTAGCAAAGGTCAGGGTCGCCTTCTTAATACCCAAACTTGGGGTCTAGACCCAATATGCCTGCTCCCTATCCGTGGCAAGATGTCGTGCTAACCACCTAATAAGTGACTCCCGCTGCTCGGCATCTCTCTGAAATGCTCCACTCTGGATGATGACCATCCGATAGTCAAACTCTGATGTATTGATAGTCAGAGTGTGGTCCGGGCCATAGATGAACCTGCAGAAGGTGGTCTCAGAGATGTCCACAGAAAAACTCCAAACTAGTGTAGCCTCAAGTGGAGGCTGAGCTGCGGGCTTGGCCCTCTTGGAGATGGACCCTCTAACAGTGGCGGTATAAGAGGCATATAACTCCCTGACTATGTCCTCGCTTTACGTTCCTGGGGCTGTGCCATCCACTCACACCTGTGTCTACGAAATAGCCCCTTTATGACTAGAGTGGTGTGAAGGCTACCTGTGAGAACCTGACGCTCATCGGGGACTAGTCGAGCCATCTTATCATTCTCAACTAGCATGCGGGCATCTTTGTATAATTGAAACTAGCCCTCCAGACACCATCTATTAGGCTCCTTAGCAACTGGTGCAGGCTCAGAATTGGGGAACACTGGAATGTCACCCGCACTATCAGCCTCAGAAGATGAGGCGGTGATGCCATTAGAATTGGAGCCGGAGCTGGAGCTGGATGCGGATTCAAAGCTAGCTGGTGATCCGATCGGTGTGGCCCCCTCATCAGACTGGGGGCAGTGACCACGTCGGGAATCACCAACTGGTTCGGTTCCTTGTAGTGCAAAGAGTAGTAGGGGAGGTCCTGGTGTTGGGAAGAACATAGTCAGAGTCCTCATCGATCAGCCGCATGGAAGGTGCTACAAATTTCGATTTTCCCTCTACGGCATAAGTCGGAGCTTACTTGGGGGCCATAGTACCTGTAAAAGCTTAATTAGTACCAAAACAAGCAAATAAAACACTTGGATGAATTTTAGAACAAGAAACGAATCAAAACAAAAAACTAAAAAATGTCTGGGCAGTAGCTGAACTGCCAACCCACGGTGGGTGCCTACGGTTCGTGGGTTGACCTACAATCCGTAGGTCCTTTCCGTAGGTCAAAGTACCCAGAATTGGGTCTCTGATGTGGGAACCATGGATGTGCAGAGCGGTACATCGATGGAATGACGGACCGTAGTACACACCGTGGTTCAACACTTAGCAAAAGTTGTGTGTGCTTCTGGCCCACGGACCCTAACTACGGTCCGTAGACGGGGTCTCGTGGGTCATTCTGTGCCTGGTTTTTAGATGGTTCACTTGTTTCAAACCTTTTCCTTCACCAATTTTAAACAACTTGGGCCTACGCATGCATTTCAACAAGTAATATGGTAGTTAATCATCCTTAGGGTTCCATTTTTACCGAATTTCACAAGTTATCACACTGATACCCATGAACTCTAAGTCAAAACTTCCAATTAGGCTTATTAACTTGAATTATTCAGTATTAAGTAACTACACACTCACATACCATCATACCAAGGGTGTTCTAGCATATAATTTCACATACAAACACAAAATTAACAACCCAAGGTCAAGTTCATTGTTGTGATTTCAAATGGAAACTATGAAAAATTTCAAAGTTTGGGAGAAATCAACATACCTTACAAGTATACAACAATGGTGAGTGTGTGATTGCAATAAACTTCTAGACCCTTTTCGCAAGCCTTTGACATCGAACCCGGACTGTGGAATCATTGGGGAATGAGATGGGTGATTTGGAGAGAAAGGGATGATATGGGATTTTGGGGAAGTGAATGGGAATGATATGGGAGTTATAGGAGTGATTAGGAGGATTTAGAGGGTTGAAAAATGGTTGGGGAGATTTGGATGGACATGGAAAAAGTTTTGAATTTGAATGGTTTTATTTTAAGAGGGTCCGGGTCAGGTCGGCAGAACCCTAGTTATGGACCCACGAGACCCCGTTGACGGTCCGTAGGTCACTATGACACTTAGAATTTTAGAAAACTTACTTGGGGTCTACGGACGCCATTCACGGTCCATGTATGGATCCACATACCGTCGATGGGGTCCGTAGACCTCTGCACAACCTTTTTATGTAGATTCAGATTTTCATCCCTGCACACGTAGCAACTGTTCGGACTTTCTTTTTGACATTTTCTGGACACTTTATAGGCACGAACCCTATTCTATATCTAGACAACACTAATACAAAAATAAAACACCTATCTAAAGAGTTATAGAAATTAAAATAAAAGAAGAAAAATACTAAATCGAAAAGAAAAACCTATAGTTGGCTAGATTGTACATCTTGGGTTGCCTCCCAAGCAATGCTTGATTGAACGTCAGGGCATGACGCATGCCCCTTGATTACTTAGACTTCATAAAGATAATATGCCTCAATCACTTCTTGCACACTCTCCAATTTCCCCCTGTAGACTTTTATCCTTTGCCCGTTCACCTTGAATCTTATTCCCTCCTTGTTCTTGAGCTCGACTGCTCCATGTGGAAACAATTGAGTGACTTTGAATGGCCCAGTCCACTTAGACTTGAGCTTGCCAGGAAACAAGTGCAACCTTGAGTTGAATAGAAGCACCAGATCTCCCATAACAAATTCACACTTTTCAATCTTTTGATCATGATACTTATTCATCTTCTTCTTGTACAAGGCTGGACTTTCATAAGCTTTTAGGAGAAACTCATCAAGCTCATTCATGTCATTCACTCTTTGACTCGATGTGGCTCCCCAATACAAATTCAACTTCTTTAGCGCCCACATAACCTTATGCTCTAGCTCTACCGGCAAATGGCACAACTTCCCATATATAAATTGGTAGGGGGACATACCTATGGGATCTTTAAATGTGGTGCGATAGGCCCGTAGAGCATCATCAAGCCTCCTTGACCAATCAGTTCTATTGGCATTCATAGTCGTTGCAAGGATTTGCTTTATCTCTTTGTTTGACACTTCAGCTTGCCCACTAGACTGCGGATGGTAAGGAGTGGCTACATTGTGACGGACTCCATATTTCTCTAGCAATGCCTTGAACAACTTATTGCAAAAGTGGGAACCTCCATTGCTGATAATCGCCCTAGGTGTACCAAATCTGGAGAAGATACTCTTTTTCAGGAATGCGATGACACTCTTACCCTCATTGTTTGAAAGCGCAATTGCTTCCACCCATTTTGACACATAATCAACCGCAACAAGAATATACTTCATCCAATGTGAGCTCACAAATGGACCCATAAAGTCTAGGTGCCAAACATCAAACAACTCAACCACCAATATCGGATTCATAGGTAACTCTTGCCTCTTTGAAATTCCTCCTTCTCTTTGGCAACGATCATAAGACTTGGCGAAATCATGAGCATCTTGGTGGATGGTAGGCTAGAAATACCCACACCGCAAGATTTTATGCGTAGTCCGAATACCACTATGATGCCCACCAACAAACGATGAATGACACACTTCTAGTATACTCATCATCTCAACCTCGGGCACACAACGACGAATAATCCCATCAGCACAAATATGGAACAAGTAAGGCTCATCTCAAAAGAACTTCTTCACACCATGCATAAACTTTTTCCTTTGGTGAAACGACAAATCCGATGGAACCAGATCACTTGCCAAGTAGTTAGCAAAATCCGCGAACCAAGGAATAAGATCAACAGATACATCCAATACATGTTCGTCTGGAAAGGCATCATTAATTTCAGCCCCATCTCCTAGCTTGAGCATAGCTTCCTCCTCTAATATGGACAAATGATCGGCAACTTGATTTTCTATCCCCTTTCTAGCTTTCACCTCAAAATTGAACTCTTGTAGCAACAATTCCCATCTAATAAACCTTGGTTTTGCATCCTTTTTAGCCATTAGATACCTTAATGCAGAATGGTTAGTATGCACTATGACCTTAGTACCAAGCAAGTAGGATCAAAATTTCTCGAATGCAAAAACCACAGCAAGGAGTTCTTGTTCAATCACCGTATAGTTCTTTTGAGCCACATTCAGAGCTTTGCTGGCATAGTAAATAGAATGAAGAATCTTCTCTCGCCTCTGTCCCAATATCACACCAAGCGCCACTCCACTCGCATCACACATCACTTCAAACAGTTTTCCCCAATCCGGTGAAATAATGATAGGTGCGGAAACTAGCTTTTCTTTCAACTCTCCAAATGCTCTCGAACAAGCATCATCAAAATCAAACTTACACTCCTTTTCGAGTAATTTGTACAATGGGTGTGCAATTTTGGAGAAATCCTTGATAAATCTCCTATAAAAGCCTGCATACCCAAGAAAACTTCTAAAACCTTTAACAGAGATAGGTGGTGGAAGATTTTCTATTACCTCAACTTTAGCTCTATCAACCTCAATACCCTTCTCAGAAATCCGATGACCCAGAACGATCCCCTCTTTCACCATGAAGTTGCACTATTCCCAATTGAGCATAAGATTGAACTCTTCACACCATTTCAGTACCTTGGCCAAATGCATCAGACAACAATTAAACGAGTCACCTACCACAGAGAAATCATCCATAAATACCTTAATAGTGTCCTCCACCATATATGAAAATATCGACATCATGCAACACTAGAAGGTCGATGGAGCATTACACAACCCAAATGGCATCCGTTTGAAGGCGAAAGTCCCATAAGGGCAAGTGAAGGTGGTCTTCTCTTGGTCTTCCGTAGTAATGGAGATCTGATTGTAGCCTGAATAACCATCAAGAAAGCAATACCAACCCTTACTAGCAAGGCGATCCAACATCTGATCCATGAATGTCATAGAAAAGTGATCCTTTTCTGTCCAAGCATTCAATTTTCGGTAGTCCATGCATACTCTCCATCCAGTCACTGGCCACATTGGAACAAGCTCGTTTTTTGCATTAGGAACCATAATAATCCCACTTTTCTTAGGAACACACTGAACATGACAAACCCAACTACTATCTGCAATGGGATATATGACTCTAACATCCAACCATTTGATAATTTCCTTTTTCACTACCTCTTGCATAGGCAGATTTAGTCTCCTTTGGTGCTTGATACTAGGCTTGTGTTTCGACATGAGTTGAATTTTATGAGAACAAATGCTAGGAGGAATCCCAATAATGCTCGTAATAGTCCATCCAATTGCCCTCTTGAACCTCTTCAACACAGAAACCAATGCCTCAACTTGTACCTCAGTCAAATCGGCTGCAATAATGACCGGTAAAGTACCATCTCTCCCCAAGAGTACATACCTCAAATGCAATGGTAGAGCCTAGAGCTCCAATTTTGGAGCCTCTTCAACATACGGTTTTATGGGTGGAGAGTCGCGATTCTTCATATCTAGCTCCAATTTCTTTGGTTTGGAATGGAATTCGAACTATCAAGTGCGCCAACTAATTCATCATAGTCTTCAATACCATCACCCTCAAAATTCATCATAACCTCTGCTAGAGCATCAACACCCAACCTCTCTTCAATAGACATATCAGAACCTCGCTCCACAACATGATTAACCACTGATACTGACTTGAGGTTGCTTTCCTACTTCATAGACCTACAGATGTTGAAAGTTACCTCTTCATTATTCAATAAGAATTTCATCTCCCCTCTCTCCATATCGACCAAGGCGCGGCTAGTAGCAAGGAATGGTCTCCCTAAGATGATGGGAACCTCAAAATCAAGTATCATAAAATCCACCGAAAAAATAAATGACTTCACTTTCACTAGGACATCTTGGAGAACACCAATGGGCTTCTTCACAGTTTTATCGGCCATGGGTAGTCGCATCGCAGTTGGTTTTGGAGCCCCTCAACACAACTTCTTGTAGATAGACAATGGCATCAGATTAATGCTAGCACCCAAATCATACAACACTTTCGCAAAATACAACAACCCAATGGTACAATGAATAGTGAAAGCACCAGGATCATTTTTCTTCTACGCAAGTGATCTAGTAGCAATAACACTGCAATGTTGCAACCTCTCATCATTCTCAAAGCTAACGACCCTCTTTTTGGTCACCAAATCCTTCATAAACTTTGCATACCCAGGCATTTTCTCCAAATCCTCTATCAACAGAACATTGATGGAAAGCTGTTTCAACATAGTAATGAACCTGCGGTATTTTCCTTCTTCATTCTTCTTCACTAATCTCCGTGGGAATGTCGGTGGAGGTCTAGGCATGGGAAAAACTTTTTGGGTCACCTCCGCTTCCTTCTCTGTAGCATTCTTGGACTCTCTAGTAACCTCGATCTCATCATTATCTTTTTCGACCATAATTTCAACCTCAGACGGCATAAGGGGATCAATGGTTTGTTTACCTCCTCTAGTAGTGACTGCCATACAATGCCCATCATTATTCGGATTCTGGATGGTGTTGCTAGGAAGTGTGCCAGGTTGGCGTGGGTTTACTGTAGTGGACAACTGATTCATCTGCTGCTCAAGTTGCTTGATCAACACTGCATATGCATTAACTTTTGACCAATTCCAGACAAGTCGTTTCGTATCTCCTTCACATTTTCATCAGTTGTATCAAACCTCTTCATCATCTTCTGCATCATATCCTCACTATGTGACATACTACCCCCAGCTTCCCTATGCCAGATTCTTGATTTGCAGGTGGAACATAAGGCGCAACTCTCTTGTTTTTGTTGCCATAGTTGTTCCAGTTGTAGTTGTTGTTGTGATGGTAGTTCCTATCCTGGACATAGTTATCTTCTCGATTGTAGTTACCATAGTTCCGACCTTGGTTTCCTTGACCTTGGCGCCAATTATCCGAATTGGAACCTTGGGAGTGGCTCTGAAACCCCCTGTCTGATCATTCACCAAATAAGCATCCTCCTCATAGTAGCATTCCTCAACTGGTGGTGGTGGAGTTCTAGTCAAGTAGTTTACCGCATTCACCTTTTTTGCACCTCCGCTCACATGCTTCAACACCATCCCAAGTTCTGTCCTCATCTGAGCCATCTTCTCACAAATTTCATCTGTAGATTGACTAGGTGCAGCTTGAACTGCAAATGTGCTTCTTCCAGTGTCTGACTTTCAGTGCTCCATGCTTTATTATTTTGGGAAATCTTCTCCAGTTTCTCTGCGATCTCCTCAAAAGTACACTCACCATATGATCCTTCAGCGATAGTATCAAGCACAACCTTACCATTGTCATCCTGACCTTTGTAGGAATACTCCTTTAGTGACTCATCATCGATGCGGTGATTCAGAACACTTCTTATGAATGCAGTGAACCTATCCCATGAACTACTCACAGACTCTTCAGGTAGTGCTACAAAGTTGTTAAACTTGTCTTTGTTATTCAACTTCTTGGACAACGGGAAATACTTTACCATGAACACCTTGTGCAATTGGTCCCATGTATGAATCGAGTTATACAGAAGCTTAGAAAACCAGATCGCAGCATCTCTGATCAATGATAGAGGGAAAACTCTCAACTCAATGACGTTCATATCCAACTTCGATCGTTCCACACAACTTTTGCAAACAGTCCTCAACTTGGCCATGTTCCCATGTGGATCTTTCGAAGCTATACCAGAAACATCCCCCTCGCAGTAGGTATTTGCATCAGACTGCTCGTCACCACAAATGTATGCCTTGGAGGTAGAGAAGGGAGAACAATAGGTCCTTCTGATTCAACTGTATTGAACTCGACCCTGCAGTTATCTTGTAGCCTTGGTTCTGGAGATTCTGCACCCTCAATGCATCTCGGAGTAGATTACCACCAGGAACCTAACTGTTCTCATTATTCACTCCATACTCATGCTCCTCTATGATTGGATTATTATTGCCCCCTTGATTTGCCATTCTTCTCAAAGTCTTTCTTAGTTCGGGGTCGTATGGGGTCAGTGATTTGCCTCGACTCCGCGTACTTGGCATACACTAGAGTAGAAACCTGTAGAAAACAAAAACAAAAACAAAAGAAAACGTAAAATTAGAAAATAATTGACTAAAGTTCAATAATGTAGTTAAACTTAATCCAAAAGCCTTATTCCCCAGAAGCGGCGCCAAAATTTGATACACTCAAATTACACCTCCCTAAAGAAGTATAAGTGATCGTTATCAAGTAAAGAACCCAACTTGCAGGTTGGGGTCGATCCCACTAGGAATATGGTTCAGACTTAAACTTAACTCACTATTATATTCGTTTAGTCAACTTATTTCTGAGACAAAGTAAATATAGGGAGGGATTTGTGAAACAAATAACTGATTGTTGATCACATAGCAAGTAAGCAAGATTCAAACTTTGTTGTTATCAATGAGAGAGAGAAACTATGGTATACGTGTTCCCCATAAGATCTTAATGCGGTAATCCTAATAATTGTAATCCTTTCCTAGTATTTTACATACGAAGTTGGTAAGATATGTATCCCTAAGTGATTGGTCCTCTAAATAGGGAATTTCACTCGCACCTTGGTCCGGCTATGTGTGTATACTTTACTAACCCTTACCTTTACTTCAGATTAGACATCACATCAATGTATGGCTTAGTTTTCACCTTCGCACCAATTGACATTAGACTATTAGATAGTATCATACTAAATCTTTGTTGATAAATCTTTTCTCATTAACTACTTCCTTGGTCCGATAAGTAGCAACAAGGCGAGTTCTAACACGTGCACTCGTTAAAAAGACTTCTAAGCGAAAGAATTACCAATACATGCATAAACACTATTCAAGAATTACTTAATTAATATTCATACTTTGTTAATTGCTCATGGTTCCCACAACCCTAGTTGTGGATTTAGCTACTTATGCTTGAAAGAACACAATTCATATTTTGATCAAGAGAATTCATGAACTTACGTTTAGAGTAGAAGAAACCCGTAATCTCCAATTGAATTTCAAATAAAAAAATCTTAGAAACCGAAATTAGGAAATCAAATTACCAAAGTTTGCAAGTTAATTCCCAAGAAAATATCAAGAACTAAAAGTAAACAATAATGTCTAACCCCCAAAAACGAGGTTTACATACCCTATTTATATAAAAACATGTCCTAAACAAAAAGGAAACACAATAAGAAAATAAACTTCTGGGATGCGGTTTTGATCAACGACTGGACCTATGGTCCATAGGTCCCCTATGTTGGTCAACAATTAGAACTTTTCCACAGCAGCTGGAACCTTCAACTCCCAGTTCATCAATAACGGACGTGCAGGACAAACTGTAGGTTGACCTATGGTCTGTGGGTCCTCTTCCATGGCTCCACACTTAGGATTTTCACCAGGTACTGGAACTTTAACTTTCTAAACACCTTCTACGAATGTGCAGGACGACCCGTAGGTCGACCTACGGTCTGTAGGTCCCTTCGTAGTTATACACTTGATCAAACTTCCCTGATGCTCCCATCTATGCCTACCCATCGACAGACCGTCACAGGACCTATGGTCCGTAGGTGGCCACTTTTGCAAAATTTCAGCTGTCATCCCACTCAACCGCGTCCAAGCCTATTTCCTGCAAACATGACACAAAAACATTATTTTCAATACAAAATGGCCATAGACACACACAAATCTTAAATGAAATGTATCAAAATACCGTAAACTCACGATATATCAACTATTCATCAAGTCCATAAACGCCGCCAAAGAATTAGTCAACCCAAACGACATTACCAAAAACTCAGAATGACCATACCGGGTTCTAAAAGACGTCTTTAGAATATCTTCATCTCTCACCCTCAATTGGTGATAACCTGACCTAAGGTCAATTGTTGAGAAATAACTTGCCCCTTGAAGTTGGTCAAACAAATCATCTATCCTTGGAAGAGGATACTTGTTATTAATGGTCACTTTGTTCAACTAACGATAATCGATGCACATACGAAGATACCCATATTTCTTTCTAACAAACAACATGGGAGCACCCCATGGTAAGATGCTTAGTCGGATGAAGCTCTTATCCAACAAGTCCTTCAACTCTTCTTTCAACTCCTTTAAATTAGCCGGGGCCATTTTATAAGGAGGAATTGAGATAGGTTGTGTATCTGGGAGAAGGTCAATACCGAAGTCTATTTCCCGCTCGGGAGGAATACTGGGTAAATCATCTGGGAACACTTCCAGAAACTCATTTACTATGGAGACCGACTCAAGTGTAGGGGTTTCAGAACCTACATCCCTCACCTTAAATGCAACCCTTAGAGATCATCTTTCTAGCTTTAAGACATGAGACGAACTGACTCTTAGGCATATAATTTCCCCCTTCCACTCAAGGACTTGCTCATTCGGGAACTGAAACTTGAGTACACGAGTCCTATAATCAATCGACGCGTAACAAGAGCGCAACCAATCCATAGAAAGTATAACATCGAAATATAACATATCAAGCTCTACCAAATCAACAAGAGTAACTCTATGGGATAGGCAAACAGGGCATCTTCTATAAACCTTCTTAGCCACCACAGAATCACCAACATGAGTAGAGACAGAAAAAGGTTCTAACAACACATTAGGGAGCACATCAAATATCATTTCCACATAAGGCGTCACATAAGACAAAGTAGCACCAGGGTCTAACAAAGCATACACATCTATATAGAAAACTTTTAACATACCGGTGACCATGTATGAAGAATTCTCTTGTTCACCTCGGTTTTGGAGAGCATAGAAGCGGTTTTGCTTGGGAGCATTGGAATTTTAATCACTAGGAGGATCTTTCTTACCCTCTTTTCCCTTAGCCGTAAGCATTGGGCAATCTCTCATTTTGTGACCACTCTTACCACAATCATAGCAACCATCCATGCCGGCTAGACACTTACCATCGTGCCTCCTTCCACACTTGGTACAATTAGGCCTCGAAAATGAAGATCCACTACCATTACCTCCTTGAGGCTTGGGTTTAGTCACCTTATCTCTAGTGAAATTGGAAGGAGCATTGAATGAACCTTGGTTGGAAAACCTTTGTCTAAACCTTGGTCGACCTTGTCCATCATTACATTAGACATTCAAATTCAACATTCTTTATTAGCTTCATTTAGAGAACCTTCATACAATAGTCATTAAGACTTAGAGAACTCACTATAGCCCTCTTGAAGCCTACTCGTGCCATGTATGGATAGCATCCCATACTACTACCCACACTTCATAGAACTCCTCAAGAAACTATAATGCACATCTCATATGATGGGAATAAGCGTTTAACCGACATAGACCATGAGAACTAGATCATGAAATCCGGTGTCATGTAACCCCACACCGTAGTGGTCAACTTGCCTAAGGAAGACCGGTATTTAGCTTAAGTGGATCCAGTAGCTATCCTATGTGGGCACATAGTTAAGGGACAAGGAGATTGCTACTAGATACCCCACCTCAACTCACGTGCGGGCATACATCTTAAGAGATTGCTATTAGAAACCCCGCCTCAACTCACGAGCGGGCTTCTATCCCATTCAATATCCTCTCGGTGCTTAACCTACATTCCCATAGAGTATTTTAACATTCATTACATTAAGGGATAAGAGAATGTTACTAGACACCCTGACTCAACTCACGTGAGGGCATCCATCTCAACCCAACATTCATTCATTAGATAACTCATAGATTCAAAGATGAGAATAGCCTTTCATCTAAGAATCCCATTACCGTTCATTAGTGCAAGATCGAGAATATCCTTTTAATCAACACATCATTAACATTCATTAGAGTACAATTAAGAATAGCCTTTCAATAAGTAATTCATCATTAACATTACCATTGAACCTCATTCATTCTTTATTCAAGTGTGTTAATAAAGAGACTACCTCCAATCCTAACACAATTAACTTCTAGACATGATCACCATTCATTCATTGAAACCACATGTACATCCTTCACATCACATTCATACATACAACATCATCATAATACTTGAATTCCTCACACTATGCCTTCAGGTCCATGATCACAATGTACATAGTAAGTAAACACCTCCACCTTTCAAGTGGATCAACAATTCAAGCACAATTCTACTTTAACATGAAATTAGGTCTAACTAGCCCTTTCAAGGCTATGATCACAAATCCTCAATTAACCAACAATTCACCATAATTAGGCATAGATGATGATATAATTCAACAATCTAAATCAATTTAGGCATAAATCCATTAACATTCATTCATAATCAACAACCCACTTCATAGGTTCATAGAGTATTTTCATCTTAAATCATCAATTAAACATCAATACAATCATAATTTATCATTTGAAAACGTTTGATGCAAGAACCCATGAGATTGAGTAAAACCTAGGGTTTTTGTGAAACTTGAAAGCTTTGAAAACTTCTTTGAAATTGACTCTAGGGTGAAAGCTAACCCCTAGATGAAGGATCACCATACCTTTATCTTGAAGAATCCCACGAAAATCTACCCAATAGCCTTCCTCTTCAAGCCATAAACCTTCTTCTTCTCTTGGTCTTCAATGGAGTTCTAGAGAGAAGATATTTTGAGAGGGAGGGGTTTTGATTTGGGGAAATTGAAGAATGAAATCAAAAATAATATTTCGTTATTTTAATACTCTTAAAATACCTAAATAAACCCAAAATAACCGTCCAAGCACTTAAAAAGACTTGGGGTGAATTTACCAACTCACCCCTAGCTTGGCCGTGTCCTTGACAGCAAACCAGGTCTAATTGACGGACCCCAATCCACGGACCGTGGATGGGTTGACAGACCATACTGGGTCATCCATCAATTGGGGCTGTGGCTTGGTTTGGGGTCCCTTGACCTACGGAGGCAATCCACGGGGCGTGGATGGACCTACGGGGCGTGGACCCCTTTCGTAGGTCACCAAACTTTGGCCAACTTTCATCAAAGGGGGCAGCCTTGGGGGTTAAACTTATTGTCCTCCTCAAGGGCCCCTAGGGTGGTCCATGGGGAGTCGTACCTTGACTTTTAATCCCTAAACTCCTCAACCATGACTCAGAACAACATACAACAACCTCAAACCTCAAGACAAACTCACACACTCACTAGTTAGGCTATAGTTTCACTAGTTCATTTTTAGGGTCGTTACAACAGAACTGTCCCAGACCCACATCTCCAACTGATAGAAGGAGTTTCTTGGGATTGGATGGTTACTATAGAAGGTTTATCGAGGGGTCTTCATCTATTTTGTACCCATTGACTAAGTTGACCCAGAAAACGGCTAAGTTTCAATGGTTTGAAGCTTATGAGAAAAACTTCCAGGAATGGAAAACTCAGTTGACTAGTGCTCCAGTGTTTACCCTACCTGAGGGTACAAAAGGCTTTGTTGTTTATTGCGATCCCTCCAGAGTTGGACTTGGTTGTGTATTGATGCAAAATTGTAAGGTCATAGCCTATGCCTCCGACAACTTAAGATTCACGAGAAAAATTTCCCAACTCATGATCTCGAGTTGGAAGCGATTGTGTTTGCTTTGAAAATATGGCGTCACTATTCGAGGAAGAATGTTCCCAATGGGGAGATATTGTAACACCTCCGACTTCCATTAGTTTTTAGTTTTAGGTTAACTTCAAAATACCATATCTTTTATCAAATAAAGAGTGAGGTGGCCCATGAGGTATCAAATCGAAGGTCTTTGAGTTATCTTTCCAACACCACCAAGTTTGCTAAATTTTGAGCTCCTAGTAAAAAGTTATGGCTGCTTAAGTGAAACCTCTCTAATTAAGGCAGTTCATCCATTTGGGAAAGGGGTATTTTGGTCTTTTACATACACCACTAGGCCTAAAATGTTTTTTTCACTCCTAATAAGGGTCTAGTATGATTTAGACAACTTTTCCACGTTTCTAAACACTTAGAGGTTTAGAGAAGAACAAATGTTCTTTCGAGGTATGTAAGCTTCTCATAGTGTTGAGTTTGTTCCCTCTCACGCCAACCATGTAATTAATTTTATGAATTCATCCATGAGATTTTTTATATTGAGATTCTTGAGAAGTTTTTGAGTTTTAAACCCATTGTTTAACAATGGAGGTTTTTGATTTCTTGAGGTGAGGGTATTGCAAATGACTGTTGTTTCTTGATGGATTTTTTGTGGGATTTCATTTGATTTTAGACATGTCACGACCCAGGGGTACTCCCTAGATGTAACACTGCGTACTCAACCTTGAAGGGGTCTTATACAAGCCCTTAGCATATCATGACATAAGATAAATAGAAATGATGCAGAATTTAAAACTTTTTACAATCAAAGTCTTTCATAAAATCAAATGGAAGTCTAGACACTTTCTCAATAACCATCTAATAAAATCGGAGTATCAATAAGGGTCACAACCCTTTACAACATAGTCTCAAAAGAGAATGTAAGGAAGAAACTAGAAATGAACAAATCTCGTCCTCGAACCATGAGGACTCACCAAAAGTTTGGAGAGAATCAATCCAAGCTTTGAACAATAGGAGAAGCACACCTCAATGACCGGGCCCCGCACTTATAGAAAAATGTAAAAAATATGGGTTGGTACAAAAATGCACTAAGTATGCTAGCCATGCATAAAATCCTTAAAAACATGCTAAAATTGACATTTTAGTTGAAACCATGCACTTTATCAAATTTAAGAGTCATTATGCACATTGGTGTAAATATATAAGTCAAACCATCTCATAAGCAACCCTAAGATATACTTGTGCAATGTATAGATAAGATCCGATAATCTTATCGAATACTAAGTACCACTTTTAGGCCACCATAATCATGCATATCATACCTTGACCTCATCCATAGCCGATACTCATAGTCAAGGAAACATTCATGTTCATTAACTTGTAACAAGGAAAGCCACTCATAGCAACAATCCATATCATACATGCACAAATTTATATTTCTTCATAGCATAAGAGAACCACACCATAACCCCTTTCAAAGCCTACTTGTGCAATGCATGAATGAAGTCCCATACCCCCACTCACACTAAGTAGAGCTCCTTGAGAAGTCATAAGTATAGTTCATGTTCATGTTCTTGTCATAATTCATATTCTTGTCATGTAGGGAAATAGCCTTAACATACATAGACCATGTGAGCTACATGGAACCCGGTGTACTGCCCCACACCGAAAAGAGGTGTCCTACTTGCCTAAGGTAGAATTCATGTTTGATAGCTTAGGTGGATCCACTAGCAAAAGACCTATGTGGGCACATAGTTACGGGATATGGAGATTGCTTCTAGAAACCTAGACTAACTAAGGTAAACGATTTCCATCTCATGAGATAACTAATTTGGGAACCCCGGACTAACTAGCATAAAAGGAACCCATTTTGAAAGCTGGATTAACTGACGTAAAAGCTTTCATCTCATATTCATATCCACTCGGTGCTAAGCATAATTCCCATTAAGTTCATGTTAAGTCTTTAATTAGGTTCATGTTTATGGAAGAATGCCCTAGCACTCAAACCAACATGGTATCATGATAGCTCATAGATTCAATAGGTGAGAATAGCCTTTCAACCTTAGAATCATTAATGTGTGAGTAAACCTTTCACATCATGTTCATAGTGTGTTCATGAGAATAGCCTTTCAATCAACACAATAAGATTATCATAGTCATAGACATTTCATGCATAGTCATGTGTAAGGGTATTGGGAGAATGATCTTTCAACAATATCACAATTGCACCATAGTCATAGGATCTTCACTCTCTAAGTGAATCATAAGCTCATGCATAATTCTCATAAACATGTACAATTTTCATAATTTTCCCTTCAAGGACCATGAATTACATTCAACCCAAACATCTAGAATTTCTACATTAGATATGGATAATATCATGATTTACTTAACTCAATCAATATAGACATAATCTAGTCACATGCTTCTATAATCAATCAACCCACATATGAGATCACACTTTAGTAATATGGGGAATTCATGGGTTCTTGGGGGGGGGGGGGGCGGATTTCATCATAAATCAACAATAAATCAACAATTCAAAAATAATCC
>JAJOOR010027973.1:0-22426 GCA_036250505.1 Solanum acaule | reverse complement strand
CCCATACATTGCACAAAGGTATTGCTTAAGGGTTACTTAAGGTGGAGGACCAAGGCAAGAAGGTAAAGGTAAATGGGTTATGTATGTTTATGAGGTATTGTGAAGCATATGACTTTGTATCGTTGGTTGTGACTTGTAAGGTGCCTATTATGTTGATGTTCATGAGATATTATGAAAATTGCATGAAAGCATATCTTCCAAACAAATGTCCTTTTTAGCATGTTTTGCATATCTTCATAGTTTGTACGTTTGTTGTACTAACCCCTTTCTTGTAATTTACTACAAGTGTAGGTTGTGGTAACTAGGAGGAGATTGTGCTTTGGAGTTGCTTGTATTGCTTCACTCTTCCAAGTCTTTGGTATGTCCTCAAGATTCGAGGACTATGTTTAGAAGTTTCTTAGTCATTGTAATAGACACTTAAGTTTCATTTCATTTGAAAAGGGTCGTGTCCCTTAGTACGTTTTAAGTTCTTGTCTAAGATTGGCTAAAGAGACATAGTAGTTCCTCTTGCGTATTGATGTTTTCAAATGTTGATGACTCTTGAAGTCTTATGGTTTTGTTGAATAAAAGTTTTAAATTCTTAGTGATTTTTATGATCTATGTGATGAATGAATGATAAGGCTTGTATAAGACCTCTGAGAGGTCGAATAGCATGTAACGGATAGGGGGTGCTCTCGGGTCGTTACATTAAATCGGTAGACCTAATGGGGGTGACTCTTTCATGTATAATGTACTTTGGGTCAGTAGACCTAATGTTGGTAGCCCTCTCAAGTACAATAATGTTAATGAACATGAAATACTCTATGGGAATGAAGGCTCAGCACCGAGTGGCTATGGTAAGATGGAAACTCTCCCAATGTTAGGCTAGGGTTACAATGAACATCTTCCTATCCCATAACTATGTGACCACATAGGATATTAGCTAGTGGTTTCGACCTACGCTAAAATGTTACTAGTTCTACCTTAGGCAAGTAGAACACCCTCCTTTGGTGTGGGGTCATACGACACCGGATTCCATGATTTAGCTCTCACGGTCTATGTCGGTTAATGCCTATTCCCATCATGTGAGATGTGCATTATGGTTTCTTGAGGAGTTCTATGAAATGCGCGTGGTAGTATGGGATTCCATCCATGCATTGCACAAGTAGTCTTTGAGAGAGTCATAGTGAGTTCTCTAAGGTCTTAATGACTAATGTATGAAAGTGCTTTAAATGAAGTTAATGAAGAATGTTGACTCTTAAATGTCTAATATAATGATGCATGCTATACTTGGATTGTATTATGAGTTACTTCCTTGTCATGACTTATTGAATATGAATGTGCCTTGTCTATGGTGGCTCCAAAGGAGTACTTAGTATGAGTAATAGTATCGGATGCTACTCATACATTGCACAAGTATGACTTAGGGTTGTCCTAGATAATGGTCCTAATGTGTTGATATGACTTATGAAATGTTTATGTCTCTTATGTATGAGTATTGTGTGAAGATGGAAAGGTTGAATGGTAAGTTCACTTTTGGTGACGTTAATGTGGTACCTTAGTGTGGATGGTGGTATGGAACGCTATCCATACATTGCAGAAAGTATAGCTTGAGGGTTACTTAATGTGAAGGTAATGGTTTATATGTCGATTATGCTATAATGTGAAGAGATGACTTGTATGTTGGTTATGGTTGTATATTATGCCTCATATTCTTATGTTCATGAAGTTTTCTCAAATTGGCATATATCATGACTTTCAAACAAAATGTCCGTTTTAACCTTGTTTTTGCATGGCTATCATAATTAGTACTTAATTGTGCTAACCCATATTTCTTCATGTTTTACTACAAGTGTAGGTTCCGGCAAGTGAGTTTCTTTCTCTCTAGTTGAAGCTTGGATTTGAGATTCTCCAAGACTAAGTGGTATGTCCTCATAGATCGAGGACAAGTGTTTAGATGTTTCTTTTCTTTCATGTAACAGACTATTTTTAAATTTTCGATTGTAAAGGGTCGTGTCCCTACTTATGTTTCAAATGTTGTTTTTAGATGGCCATGTGAGACAATAGACTTCCGTTGTGTTTTTCAAGTGTTTTAAATGAGTATTTTGATTGTATGGTTTTAAATAAAGATTTAATTCCGTACCATTTTCCTTATATTGAATGTTATGAAAGAAAAGAGGCTTGTATGAGACCCCTTCGAGGTCAAGTACGCCGTGTAACTTCCAGCTTATAGGCTCGGGTCATTATATTAGGTGATTAACCCTTCATTCTAGAATCATTCTATGTCAGAAGACCTTTCACATTCCACATACAAGCATTCACATAGTACAAGATAGGTCATGTGGGTAAAAGCCTTCAACAACAACTCTAACCTGTAGTGTATAATTTATATGCAAGCTACTCATTATATTAGACTTATTCTATAAGCCCTAGTGATAAACATTATGACTTCAAGACCTACTATCAAGCTTTACTCCACAATCATCTTACTAGACTAGATCACAAGACATTTTAGTCACAAGCCTTAATCATAGGAAATTCTATGCATATTTCATCTTAAAGTCCCAAATTCTATTATTACAATTCATGGTCTATCATACATTCATAATTCTAGTTCAATTCATGATTTTATATTCCCATTCTTAAATAAGTTCCATACCTAATAAGAATTCTAGAGAATCTATCAAGAATCATCAATTTCTCATCACAAGACATAAACCCACATACTTTGATTTCTAGGGTTAACCATGGAATTCACATAAATTCTTCATAATATCATGAACCAACACTAAATTAATCATATATAAGTATTATCCAACCAATTGGAAGCATACCCATCTAAAACCCACATATTGGAAGTAACCCTATCTTAGATTAGGGTTCCTCTTCACAAATTAGGGAAAATTCTAGAGGACTCTATGGGTGGAAGAACCCATATATGAAAATCTAAACATACCCTAATCAAAGCCTAGCACAAGCCTTTAGAAATGGAACCTTTGTTCTTGACCTTAGCTTCAACATCTAGCTTCTTATTCAATGGAGGTTTCTAGAGAAAAATATTTGAGAGAGGTGTGATTTGGGGGTTTCGATTCTAAGTGACTTAGTTGGGGTTTCTAATGACTTAAAAGACATTATATATGTGAATAAACCTCATATAAAATGACCCCATAAATTAACTAAACGTTTTCAAATTTACCTAAGTACCCTCGACTAGGCTGCCCTTTCCTAGGGGACACGCCTATCTTCATGAGCCGTCAAAGGCACCACGGCCCGTGGTGGTGCCCATGGTCCCTTGACCAGTAGCTCCCCTCACTTGCCAAGCTCCCAAAAAATACTAAGGCATAACCACGAGCCGTTGTCATGACCACGGGCCGTGAAGTGGCTCGTGGTCCCTTGGCAGTAGCTAGGATTGTGGACCTTGCCTCCCATGAAACTAAGGGGTCTTCACGGACCCCTTCCTGGACCGTGGTCAAGACCACTGGTCATGAAGGTGGTCGTGAACCCTAGGCAGTGCATGGCCAAGGTTGGGCAGCCTTGGCCTTTGGCTTAGGCTTTGCCCCCTTGCCATGGCACTTGCCCTTGCCTTCCTTACCCAAACATTAGGTGGTCTTCTAAACTATGGGGTCTAACACGTACCTTGACGTTCAACCACTAAACCCTTCATTCTAAACACGTAAAGTCTCATCTACGACTCTAATCCACATACATCAAACTATAGAACCCTAGCTTAAGGCCCTAGTTTAGTCTTCTAGTTTTCGGGGCGTTACAATATCTCCCCCTTGGGAACATTCGTCTTCGAATGATGATTCTAAACACTTCTTAAAGAAAACGATTCTCAACTAGCATCCCATCATGCATGCAGTACATCTAAATGCACACAACCAAGGATGAAAACCTCAACTCCAAGCTAAACCTACTCAATGCAACACAAGGGAGTAGGAACTACATATAACAAACCAAAATGCATGAAATTCTATGTCTATTCATTTTCAAGGAGGAACTAACATCTCCTAGCTAAAACATGCTCAACACACATTCATGGAGCCTAAATGCAATTTACAAAAGTCATTTATCTAAGGAGGAATCTTTCAACTCCAAACTAAATCATGCTCATATAATCATATCATGATGTCTCTATGCAACTCTTGTCAATGCATTACAACATGACGAAAACAATGCATATAAGTCAATTCTAACATGACCTAAGCATTTTCATGAACATGCATACAAGGAAACCATGGCAACACACAATGACATAATGACCTTATTAGATAGGCACACTCTCTCCCCTTTGGGAGTAAGCCTACTCATGCTCTTCTAAACATATTTCATAACAAAAGGCAACAATGAAGCATCATTCATATAAGAGACAACTTAAAGTCCATCATAACAAGTCACAAAAGACAAGAAATCTGGAAATTTGCTAAAGCCAAAAACATATACAGGAAGGGACATGAGGAGATCACTCTTGATCTTCTCTAGATTAGAGATCATAAAACCTATTCTTCTTTTGAGGCTCCACATTCTCACTACTAGTGGAAACTTTCTTACCCTCTATTCTTGTAGCCTTTGCCTTTGGACAATCTTTCTTCATGTGGTCGCTCTCACCACAACTATAGCAACCTTCTCTACCGGCTAAACACCTACCCTCATGCCTCTTACCACACTTAGAAAAAGTGGGGCATAGGGACTCATTCCATTTCCCTTGTGGCCTAGGAGTAGACACCTTCTCATCCTTATGCTTAGGAGCATTAGAAAAGCCTTGTCTGGAAAATTTTGTCGATTTCTAGAGCGACCATGTCCATCATACCCATCATAAAAGGACTTATCACCATCCATCCTAGACCTCTTTTTCTCCTTAGATTTCTCTTCCTTGAGTGTTTCTTCTTACATTTGTTCGGCATGAATCATGAGGCGTGAGATATCCATATTATCAAAAAGCATTGTCGTACTGCATTCTTTGGCTACTATGTCAGACACACCTGACAAAAACCTATTCATCTTATCCCTTGGATTTGACACTATGGATGGAACATACTTAGAAAAAAGCATAAATTTTAGGGAATACTCCTTGACACTCATGTTACCATGCTTAAGATTGATGAACTCTTCCATCTTAACCTCTCTCAACTCCCAAGGAAAGAACCTATCAAGAAAGGCTTGTTTGAACACTTCCTACTCTATGGGCCCTCTTCTACCAACCTACTATATTTCCATTCCTCATACCATATTTGGGAAACATCTTTTAATTGATAAGATGCTAGCTCTGATTTCTCTATAGAAGTCACCACCATGATAGCAAGTGTCTTATAAACCTCTTCTATGAACCCATTTAGATCCTCTTCCACCTTGAAGCCACTAAACTCCAGAGGATTCATCCTCAAAAACTCCCTTACCCTAGAAGCACCCATCCCCCTTATTGGGTTTGCTAGAGACACCACCTCTCTATTGGCTTGCGGCATCAAGGCTTGAGCCAATAATTGCATAGAAGCCCTAAACTCCGCAAGAGTGACATTCTCTATCGGAGGGTCATTTGGAGCTTGAGGAGGAGCTTGGTTTGGAACTTGTGGAGGAATCTCTTGTTCTCCATTGTCTTCATCATCCCTCCTAGCATTAGCCCTCGTATTAGCCATACCCTGAAAAACAATAGGGCATGGATTAGAATAAGGGCCTAGGAAAGCCAAACTCTATAGCACGACTAAAGGAATGAAGAAGTGAGATTTCCTAAACATGTAATAGCCTCCTATACATAAATGTAGTGCGCTTCACATTTATGAACAAGACCCTACTAGACGTGATTTGAGACAATCCTAGAACCATTCTAATCATTGTGTTCTAATTACCAAATTTGCCAAGACCCAGGGGTACCCCCTAGACGTAAAATGGCGTACTTGACCCCGAAGGGGTGTCATACAAGCCCTTAGCTTAATCATAACATAAGATGATAGAAAGTACAGGAAAATTTAAAACTTCTTTAAACATACAATCGGAAACATTTTCATAAACAAGCAGAAGTCTTTAACATAACTTTGTCTCAAACCATCTATTAAAACACTTGAATTAAAGACTTGGGACGCAGCCCATTTAAAAGTCTAAAACATAAAGAAATGACATAAAGGGAACATAATGGGTTTGTCCTCAAATCTATAAGGACTCACCAATCCTTCAACTATTCTTGCACCTTAGGAACCTAGCCTTCAAGCAACTCAATCTCTAAAACCCTACATTTGATTAGAATATAGGCAATATGCGTTAGTACCAAATGTACCAAGTATGATAGCTAGAACACATCATAAGAGCATCTCAAAATGGTTAGTCAACATAAGACATAAGTATAAGATATAATAACATAATCATAGCATAATCTCCAACATAAGCATCATATAATCTTAAGCCAACATAAGACATAATAAATGAGCATAGGAGATACATCATGTCCATAGCATAATCCTTACTTAGACCTTCATACTTACATACTTCAACCTTTAGTCTTTCATATTACAAGAGAAATAATTCACAAGCCACCTCAAAGCATACTTGTGCAAGGCAAGGATAGCATCCCATAATACCATCCAAGCTAAGTACCTCTTTTTGGTCATTCTTGGGCATAGTCCACATTCATAGTCAAGACCTAGGTTTTCATGTCATTAGAGCACTTATTCTCCTAAGTAACCTCAAGACACACTTGTACAATTCATGAGTGGCATCCAATAATACCTATCACACTAAGCATATCTTGACATCACTCTATTCATGCTTTCTAATCATAAGTGTCATTCTTGACCTACTTCATAAAGACAAGGAACTATCATCTTAAGTCAATCATATCATGGAAGGCAACTATAGCAACACTCCAAGCTAAGGATACATCACATAAAGGGACACTTCATAAGTAACTTCTAGTCATACTTGTGCCATGTATGAATGGCATCCCATACTACCACTCAGACTAAGTACTTTTTTAGGCTAGCTTACTCAATGCTTACTATTTATCGTTCTAGTCTATCAAAGATTAGCACAATACTTGCCTAGACCTAACTACCATGGAAGGCACACTATCATGCAACCCAAGCTATACAAGGAAGAATACAAGTATTCCAACCTAGCTACAATGCAAACATTCAATACGATGCAAACTACCCTTAGGGGAGTATGAATCCTCAACTCTAAGCTATCCGTAGGAGAGTATAAGCCCTCAATCCTAACCTATCCTTAGGTGAGTATGAATCCTCAATCCTAAGCTACTATAAAATGGTCTTGGCCTACCCAAATCAAGCTTCCATGAAAGCATCCTTTCAATGATAATTCAAGCTACCCTTAGGAGAGTGTAGGCCCTCAATCCTAGGCTACCATGCCTACTCTAGTGCAAACTATCATGAATAGAATCCCACAAACGCTAATTAAATCTATCATGAAAAGCATCTTTGCAATGCTAACTCAAGCTAATCTTAGGAGAGTATGGTTCCTCAATTCCAAGCTACCATGAGAGCTTCTAACTCATGCTACATAAACAAGCTATACATGAAGGGGCCATCTATCACAACTTCAATATATTATATTCTAACATGCTTTGATTCATTTTAGGTGATTAACCTTTTATTCTAGAATCATTCTATGTGAGAAGACCTTTGACATTCTACATACAAGCATTCACATAGTACAACATAGGTCATGTGGGTAAAACCCTTCCACAACAACTCTAACCTCCAGTGTATCATTTATATGCAAGCTACTCATCATATTAGACTTATTCTATAAGCCCTAGTGATCAACAATATGACTTCAAGCCCTACTATCAAGCTTTACTCCACAATCATCTTACTAGACTAGATCACAAGACATTTTAGTCACAAGCCTTAATCATAGGCAATTCTATGCATATTTCATCTTAAAGTCCCAAATTCTATCATTACAATTCATGGTCTATCATACATTCATAATTCTAGTTCAATTCAAGATTTCATATTTCCATTCTTAAATAAGTTCCATACCTGATAACAATTCTAGAGAATCTATCAAGAATGATCAACTTCTCATCACAAGACATAAACCCACATACTTTGATTTCTAGGGTTAACCATGGAATTCACATAAATTCTTCTTAACATCATGAATCAACACTAAATTAGTAATATATAAGTATTATCCAACCAATTGGAATCATACCCATCTAAAACCCACACATTAGAAGTAACCCTTTCTTAGATTGAGGTTCTTCTTCACAAATTAGGAGAAATTCTAGGGGACTCTATGGGTGGAAGAACCCCTAGATGAAAAGCTAAACATACCTTAATCAAAACCCTAGCACAATCCTTTAGCAATGGAGCCTTTATTCTTGACCTTAGCTTCAAACTCTAGCTTCTTCTTCAATGGAGGTTTCTAGAGAGAGAAATATTTGAGAGAGCAGTGATTTGGGGGTTTTTATTCTGAATTACTTAGTTGGGGTGTTCAATGACTTAAAAGACTTTATATAGGTGAATAAAACTCATATAAAATGACCCCATTAATTTACTAAATGTTTTGGAATTTACCTAAGTACCCTCGACTAGGCAGCCCCTTCCCAAGGGCCACGTCCATCTTCACGAGCCGTCAAGGGCACCACGGCCCGTGGTGGTGCATTTGGTCCCTTGACAAGTAGCTCCCATCACTTTCCAAGCTCCCAAAAATACTAAGGCATGACCACGAGCACTCCCACGAGCTGTGGTCATGACCATGGGCCGTGAAGTGGCTCGTGGTTCCTTGGCAGTAGCTAGGCTTTGGGACCTTGCCTCTCATGAAACTAAGGGGTCTTCACGGACTCCTTCACGAACCGTGGTCAAGACCACTGGTCGTGAAGGTGGTCGTGAACCCTAGGCAGTGCATGACCAAGGTTGGGATGCCTTGGCCTTTGACTTAGGCTTTGCCCCCTTGCCATGGCACTTGCCCTTGCCTTCCTTACCCAAACTTTAGGTGGTCTTCTAAATAATGGGGTCTAACACGTACCTTGACGTTCAGCTGCTTAACCCCTCATTCTAAGCACGAAAAGTCTCATCTACGACTCTAACCCACATACATCAAACTATAGAACCCTAGCTTAAGACCCTAGTTTATTCTTCTAGTTTCCGGGGGGTTACAATAGGGAACCCAATGGCAGATGCAGCAACAACAAACAAGAAGAAATTAGCATATGCTAGGGTATTGATGAAGATGCCACTTAATAAGGAATACCTTGATGGAGTAATGTTCAAAAGGAGATTGGGAGGATAATAGACCAAAAAGTGGAGTATGAGTGGAAACGAATGCTGTGTAGTAGATGCAAAAACATTGGGCATGAACTGAAGGAATGAAGAAGGCAACAGAGAGATGTAAATGCATACAAGAGTAGAAATACATAAGAACATGGAACCAAAGGGAAGCAAGTGAAGGAAGAAATAAACCAAATCATGAATGACAATGGAGAAGTGAGCAACAGAGAGACATTCATGAAAGTAATATCATGAAGTAAGAGAATAATCATAACGCTAGGACCATCAACCAAATCAACCAACAATTTTGAAGTGCTGAACAAGGAGCAGTTAGAACCAATTCAGAAGAACAAAAAGGAGAAGGAGAATAGTATGAGGTGTGGATTAGTAGGGCAAAATAAGGAGGGGGTATACTCATCCCTAATGGATAAAATAGTATTTTGAAATGTAAGGGGACTGAACATGGCAGAGAAACAAAAGGAAATGCAGTTGTTTATGCATAAGTCTAATGTTTGTCTATTTAGTCTCCTAGAGACAAAGATCAAGAGGAATAAAGCTCATCAAGCTTCTCTTAATCTTTGTAAGGATTCGTCTTTCACAACAAATATATTTGCACATCCGGACGGGAGAATTTGGATGGTGTGGAAACCAACTACGTTTGTTGTTAACATTATACATTGTGATGCTCGGATGATACATAGTGAAATAATGCATAGGGGTTTAGGAGGAGATTTTGGGTGACAATGGTGTACTAGTTCAATGAGCAAGCGTTAAGGAAGCAATTGTGGATGGAAATTGAGAAGATAAGTACTAAAATGAATGGACCATGGGCAGTCATGGGAGATTTTAATTGTGTACTAAATGTGGAGAAGAGAATGGGAAAGCCAGTCACGTTAGCAGAAATTAGAGACTTTAGACAATGTACAGGGAAAAGTGATTTGCAAAACTTGAAATCATCAGGTGCTTTCTTCACATGGAATAATAAACAAGATGGAAAGACTAGTGTGCAACTGAAGTACTTTACATGAATGAAGGGTTATACGATCATTGCCCAACAATAATACAATGCGAAAAGGATAATGGAGGGGGGAAGAAGACAATTCAGATACTTCAACACGTGGAGTGTAATTTCAAAATTCAAGGAAAAGGTCAAAGATAGCTTGCAAATTAGAAGCACATGCAGACATATGTTCGGAAACTAAATAGGCTCAGAAAGGTATTGAGAGATAAGATTTGGTGTTGTGGAAGAAATAGCAGAAAAGGCCATGATTCAGTTGGGCCAATGTCAAGAGAAGATAGCGGGATCCTTTGAATTGTGCATTGCACACAGAAGAAAACAAGTTAGCATAGGAGGCAAGAATACTCAACAATGCTAAGATTCAGTTTCTAAGATAGAAAAGCAAAATTTAGTGGATAAAAGAAGGGGATCAAACACAAAGTTCTGTCACAAATATATTAAAGCAAGGAGAAGTAATAACAAAATCTTTATGGTAAAAGATACAAAAGGGATACAACACTAAGAGGGTGAAAAAGTAAGCAAAGCTTTTGTAGATTACTATATTGAGTTATTGGGAACATCATATCATAACAGACAACATGTTTCTAGTGAAATAATTCAAGAGGCAATGTGATGACTGAGGAACAAAGATGATAAACGGACTTCTTGAGTACCAACTCTTTCAACTCAACTAGTATAGGATCAAGACCTTGTTTAGACTTCACATCCATCACAAAGGATGATTCAGAACCATTATGGACCATGACACCACCCTTGGTGGAATCCACTAGTTGAACATCTAGCCCAGCCAACCTATGCACATCACGAACCAATTCTTTCTTCTCATCCTCTATATGAACAACACTACCCATAGACAATCTACTATGTGCATCCGCTACCACATTATCTTTGTCGAGGTGGTAAATGAAATTCATGTCATAATCCTTCAAGAATTCTAACCACCTTCTTTGTCGAAACTTCAAGTCCTTTTCACTAAACACATATTGAAGACTTTTGTGATCGGTGAAACATCCACATGGTCCTATACAAATAATGCCTCAATATTTTTAAGGCAAACACAACCGCCGATAATTCAAGATCATGGGCTGGATAATTCTTCTCATGGATTTTAAGTTGCCTTGAAGCATAGGCACTCACTTTACCATTTAGCATGAAGAAACATCCCAACCGCACTCTTGAGGCATCACAATACACCAAAAAACCATTTGTACCCTCCGGTAAGGTCAGCACCAGAGCGGAAGTAAGTCTATCTTTCAATTCTTTGAATATTTTCTCACAAGCTTCCGACCACAAAAACATAGTCTTATTTTGAGTCAAATCCATCAATGGAGAAGCAATGGAGGAAAACCCCTCTACAAACCTCCTATAGTAACCGGCCAAACCCAAAAATCTTCTAATGTCGGAAGGAGTTAGAGGTCTAGGCCAACTGTTGATCGCAACCGTCTTCTTAGGATCTACCTCAATACGCTTATTTGACACAATATGACCATGGAAAGCTATGGACCTCAACCAAAATTCACACTTGATAAACTTTGCAAAAAGTTGTTGGTCCGTAAGAACTTGCAACACAATTCTCAAATGGTCCACATGGTCATTCTCACTCCTTGAGTAGATCAAGATATCATCGATAAATACAATCACAAACATGTCTAGGTATTGCCTAACCACTCTATTCATCAAGTCCATAAATGCCGCTAGAGCATTAGTCAACCCAAATGACATAACCATAAATTCATAGTGACCATACCGGGTTCTAAAGGCCATCTTGAGAATAGCAACCCCTCTCACCCTTAAATAGTGATAACCTGAACGAAGATCAATCTTAGAGAAATAGCTAGCCTTTTGAAGTTGGTCAGACAAATCATCAATTCTCAGAAGAGGATATTTATTCTTGATGGTCACTTTATTCAATTGACGATAATCGATACACATTCTAAGAGACCGATCCTTCTTTCTAACAAACAACATCGGAGCACCCCATGGAGAGATACTCGATCGGATGAAGCCCTTATATAATAAATCCTTTAGTTGCTCTTTAAACTCTTTCAACTCGACCAAAGCCATTTTATAAGGAGGGATGTAAGTAGGTTATGTATCCGGTAAAAGGTCAATACCAAAATATATTTCCCACTCGAGAGGAATACCAGGCAAATCATCGGGGAAAACTTTTGGGAACTCATTAACTACCGAAACCGACTCTAGAAAAGTGGTTTCCGATTCAACATTCTTCACCTAACAAACTGGTAAATACACCCTTTGGAGATCATCTTTCTAGCTTTAAGGCAAGAGACAAATTGACCTCTAGGCATAGAATTTCCCCCCTTCAATTCTAAGATAAGCTCATTTGGAAATTGGAACCTAACCACCCAATTCCTACCATCTATAGAGGCATAACATGCATGAAATCAATCCAAACCCAAAATCACATCAAATTATAACATGTCTAACTCCACTAAATCTACCAAAGTCACTCTATGGGACAAGGAAATGGGACAACTTCTATAAACTCTCTTAGCCACCACCGAGTCACCAACTGGGGAAGAGACCAAAAAAGGTTCTACTAACTCTTCGGGGAGTATTTCAAAGTTCATGGCCACAAAAGGTGTCACAAAGGACAAAGTAGCACCGGGATCTAACAAGGCATATACATCAATAGAAAAGACTTTTAACATACCGGTCACAACATTCAGGGAGCTCTCTTGGTCACCTCGGTATTGAAGAGCATAAAAGTTGTTTTTCTTTGGGGTATTGGATTTTGGACCTCTTGGAGGAGCTTGTTTATATTCTCTTCCCTTAACCTTGATCATCGGACAATCTCTCATCTTGTGGACATTATTTCCACAACTAAAACACCCATCGGTGCCAACTAGGCACTTACCATCATGCTTTCTACAACATTTTTCACAATTAGGCCTAGCCACATAAGGACCACCACTATTACCTACTTGAGATTTAGGGTTGGAAACCCTATCCTTGTTGACCCTTGGAGCACTAGAGGAGTGTTGGTTGGAAATCCTTTGTCGAAACCTTGGTCGACTTTGTCCATCGGACCTAGCATTGGAGAAGTTCCCATCACCAGTTCTAGCTTTTTTCACCTCCCTGTTGCTTTCCTTGAGTTTTAACTCCTCAATTTGTTGAGCGTACACCATAAGCCTTGAGATATCCATATCATGATGGAGCATTACCGTACAACACTCTTTTTCAACAAAGTCGGACACACCCGTCAAAAACCTACTCATCTTAACTCCTTAATTTGTTGAGCGTACACCATAAGCCTAAACTCTGCATGGGTCACATTCTCAACCACGGGATCAACTGGAGATTGATTAGCTTGAGGAGATTCTTCATTCACATTGTCACCCTCCATTATTCTAGTGTTAGCCCTTCGTGTATTCATATCCTAGAGACACAAGAGAAGGATTTGGAGAGGGACAGTATAGAGTTAAACTCTAAGGCACGACTTAAGAGTAGTGAAAGAAGTGAAATTTCCTAAACATCTTGTAGCCTCTCATTCATAAGTGTGACGCGCTTTACACTCATGAACAAGACTCTACTAGATGTGGCTTATGAGACATTATCCTAGAATCATTCTAAACCTCATGCTCTGATTACCAAGTTTATGACAATCCAGGGGTACCCCTTAGATGTAACAAGGCACATATAACCCCAAAACACACCATGTAAGCCACTTAGCATATCATAAAATAAAGTATTAGAACAATAAGAGTAACAACGCATTTCAAGTCCAAAAATTTTCATAAAAGAAAATGGAAGTCTAGACTTGTCTCAATTTAACAATCTATTATTATAGTCTAAATCAAAAGGGCCCTAGCCCATACAACATAGTCCGAAATGGAAATCCAAGGAAAGAAACTACTAAATGAAAACTTATGTCCTTGAATCATAAGGACTCACCAACAAGCTAGGAGAGATCAAATCCAAGCTTTAGCCATAATGATGACCACCTTGAGAACCAGACCCTACACTTGGAGAAAACGTAGGAAAATATTGGTTAGTAAAAAAATGCACCAAGTATGATAGCCATGCATAGAACATTGAAAACATGCTAAAAGGGACAATTCATTTGAATGCATGCAATTTACTAAGTTAAAACATCATTCTAAAGATAGTGGAGAAGCATAAGTCATAAGCATAATCAACTCATAAATCATCATATCATAAGAGGAACATATCATAAATACCCTCTAAGCATACTTGTGCAATGCATGAATAAGAACCCATAATCTCACCCACACTAAGTAAAGCTTCTTGAGTAGCTATAATTAATAATTCATATTCTTGTTCATACTATCATAGTGGGGAATAAGCCTTAACCAACATAGACCATGTGACCTCACTATGGAATTTTATGTCTAACCCACACCAAAAAAGGGTTGTCCTACTTGCCTAAAGTAGAACCATACTCTTAGCTTAGGTAGATCCACTAGCTAAATACCTATGCAGACACATAGTTTATGGGATAAGGAGATTGCTACTAGAAACCCAGACTCAACTAAGGTATAAGGTTTCCATCTCATGAGTTACATACTTTGGGACCTCGGACTCACCTAGTGTAAAAGCTTTTATTGGGAAGCCGGACTCAACTATCGTACAAGCTTCCATCTCATATTCATATACACTCGGTGCTAAGCATTAATTCCCACATATTACTTATTAAGTCTTGACTTAAGTTCACATTCATGGAAGAATGTCTTAACACTCAATCCAAAATAATTCGTACTATAACTCATAGATTCAATAGGTGAGAATAGCCTTTCAACCTTAGAATCATCATATTGTGAGAAAACCTTTCACGTCATATCATAATCATACATAAATGTGTATATGAGGATAAACTTTCAACAACACAACACTAGATCATAATCATATTCACTTTACTCTCAAAGTGTTCTTAAAGCATATACTAAACTTCATAAATAATGCATAATTCCCATGCATTGACATTCAAGGATTATAGATCATATTCAATCAACACATCTAGAATTACTACATTAGACATGGATATAATCATAATTCAAGTAACCCAACTATCACAAGCATAATCTCATAACATTCTTCTATAATCAACAAACCCACTTCACAAGATCATAATTGACTAATATGGGGGTTTCATGGGTTCTTGGGGATTTCAACATAAAAACCATAATAATTCATCAATTCAATCACAATATAAAGTAATTCAGGCATTAGAATCATTTTTGAAAGGAACCCATGACTTGGAAACAAACCCTAGCTTTTGGGGAATTTCTATCTTTGAAATTCAGGTTTTGAAGGGACTCCATGGATGAAGTACTACCGTACCTTAGCAATGGAATCCAATGAAATTGAGTAGAAAACCTTGCTTCTTGAACCCTAGCCCCGACTTCCTTCTTCTTCTTCTTCCTTAAAATCTAGAGAGAGAATTTTTGGAGAGGAGATGAACTTTGGGAAATATTTGTGTATTGTAAAAATATGACTTAGTTTAGGTGAATTTGACTTCAAATGACTTATATAGTGACCCTAAACTCACTCAAAACGACTTCACTTTAATTGGACTTAAAGTGAGCTGCCAAGGACCAGTGGGGCTCCACGAGCTATGGCCATGACCACGAGTCGTGATTCCCTTGCTGGACTTGAGGCAGTGGCTAGACAATAAGTGCCCTTAGCCCACAAGCCCAAGGTACCTTCACGAGGGGCTCCATGAACCGTGGTCAAGGCGACAAGCTGTGGTCCCTCTCGTATGCCTTGAGACTAGGCTAGGTCTTCATGACTTGGCCCCATGAGGCTAAATGAAGGCAACGACCACTCCTACGGCCCTTGGTGGCCTTCATGAGCCGTCAAGTGGCTCAAGGAGGATGGTCTCATTTTGGGAAGCTTGGAAATCACACTGCCTAGCCCACTATGGACCACACCACAAGCCGTGGTCCCCACCACGAGCCTAGGTGGTGGTCGTGGTCACTAAGGCAGTGTCTAGGGGAGAGTGGACTTCACTAGTCCTCTCCATTGGCCTTCGCCACTTCCTTGACTCTAATCCCAATGTCTAGCTCTAGTTTTAGCCTACGAGTTTCAGAAGTGTTACAAAAGCAAAGAGGGGTTGGTGTTCAAGGTAATAGGCAACGCTTGACGCTTTACTTTGTAGAATGCCTGGACTTGTCAGTGATTGAATTATTGTATTGAAAAGATGCTTAAATGCATTTCCACATCGTACCACGATGTTAACTAAGGTGTTTCATGGGAAGCAGTCCAAGTTTTAGTCATTTTTGAATAATGTTTGTTGAATGTATATGTTGTAGCCTTTATTTTGAATGAATGGCAATTGGGTGAGGGATTGACCAATTTGGTGAATTTCCAACTAGGCCCCCAATCACCCATCAGCATCGCCATTTCTAAGGCTAGGGTTGAGAATCATTCTGGAATCATTGGAGAGTTTGCATTCATTTTGGCAGTTCATCGAGCTGAAGTAGCGAGGTCGAGTAATTTCACCTTTTTTCTTCAACTGTAAAGTAGACTTTCTATAAATTTTGGCGAGATAAATTTGACTCGGCAGTTCACCAAGTGGTTCAGCGTCACCAATACTATTCGCCAATTGGCACGTGAATTGAAGAGTCTCTTCCACTCCGATCCTTTCATTCAATGATCCTTACTTTCCCTTTTTATTATCTCTATTAGTTTTTATATGCATTTAGGACACTACTTAGTTTCTCTCGATGGGGGTGAAGGTCTCGCCATTGTTGGTTTGGTTTTATCTCATTGCTCCATCTCCTGAGTACTTTTATTTGTAAATGTTGTGGATGTTCTCTTGTACATTTGAGTGTCGGTTGTGGCCAATACCGATAAATTGAATAGTACTTTCGATGAACAATATATTGTGCTAGTCCAACAAGGAAATTTGAGTTGCATAAGTCTTGTGTGAAATCATAGCATCTCATTGTGACTAGCCGATTTGTCGAGATAAGTTTTTGCAATGATTGTTTCACGCGAGCTTAACTTGTAGAGTCCTGATCGATGATTGTGTTGAATGTCTTGTGTGGTGAGGGTTACTTCACATATATGCATGGTGATATCTAGAAGTTGCCCCATTGGTGCATTGACTATTTTTGGTGAATGATGGAAATGATCTTAGGCATAAATCTTTGAGAGTGAACCAAATTGTTATACCTTTTGTGTGGCCACCTTGTGAGAGTGTTAACCTAGCTTGACATCATTTGAGCCTAAACTTTTCTTTGGATGAAACTTTAACACAAATGGCCTTTTCCTCCCCACCTAAAACCATCATGAAGCATTAATCTGTTTGAATAGCCAAATGTAAGCTAAAAGCCTAAGTTGGGGGTGGGTAAGAATGAGGAAAGAAATTGAGCAAGAAGTTTATGAAATCCACACTTGAAGACTTGTGTTGAAGAAAAAGATGAAAAATATGGAACCCCCTTCGTATAAAAAAAGATAGAAAGAGAAAATCAAAAGAAAAGTATTGAAAAATTGTATAAATTGTGCATTGGAGAAAAGAAAATGAGGTATCCGATGATCTATACCAAAATTTTATGTTTGAATATACCAAGGGTGGTTATGAAGATGAAAAGAACTAAAGAAATGGAAAAGATGTGAAATTTGAGACATGCTTCATGAAGGTGGAAGTCACTAAGACAAAATGATCATACCTTTACCCTTAGCCCAGTTAGAAGCCTGGAAAGACCTTGGTGATCCTGCGTAAGCCGAATGATGTGTTTATCAAAAAATACGGGCAAGCCTACGGGTAAAATTATGCATGTGTTTATCATTGAGAGTGTGAGAGTTGATTTTGATTCCTTAAATTTTAATCTTTGATTGGCTTCGTGAGAGCTTGGAATCATTCTTGGCGTGAGGGCATTCGAATAATCTTGTTGAGCTTGCATTTGCATTTAGAGTGAGCATTGTGAGCTTGAACTCTATTTGATGATGGCTAGTCATAGTTTGAAACTTTTAGTGCACAATTGAACATTACATGTGTAGATTGAGCCTCGTGTGCACTCATGTTGAGTCTGAAGTAGCAATATTTGTAGACATCCATGTTAGCCTGATTGATCTTGTGTTTTACTTGAGGCAAGGAAAAGTTTGAGTTGGGGGAGTTGATGAGTCAGGGATTTCCACTCATTTAGGGCTTATTATTCAAGGATTTAGTGTCCTCAATTAATTGAATGCATGTATTTTAATGCATTAATTAGCTAATGGGTATTATTAGTTTCTGATTTTAATGTTGTTTTGAAGTTGGTTTAATTAACTGTTCAAGCTTTAATTGAGGAATTGCAGTTGTAAATGCAATTCTAGCTTAGTTCTCTATGCTTGCTTGATAAAGAGGTAGTAGAGTAGAATTATTGGTTAATAGTTGTATTGATTGCATATTTAAAATCTAGCTTGAGAAAATGGGTTTGATTGCATCTTTACAAATCCAACTTGAAAGAATGGATTAATTAAGGCATTGGGTTGTTTGGTTGTGTTATGCTCGTTAAGGTTTGAAAGAACTCACTTGAAACGAAATAGTTGATTGAGAAATGGCTTTTGCCCTCAAGAACTAGCCTACCCACTGAGATTCAACAACTTTGAGCGACTAGTAATCACCCATTATGCAAAATTGGGATTCAACTTATCACACTCCTAAGGAACAACCTCTACTTTTTTATTTCCCATGTTATTTGTCTTAAATTGGTTACCCAAATCCCTCCCCCCATTTGATATTAATCGTTGAAACTTTGTGATTTGTTCTAATATTGCGAAAACGTCAGCTCTACAAATAATTTGGACACATATTTACTTCTTTATTGAATTCTTTATTGTATCGCTCTCTGTGGGATCAACCCCAACTCTTAGTTGGGTTTATACTTGTTAGCGACCACCTACACTTAGAATTTGATGAAATGTAGTTGAGCGTTATCAAAAATCCCTAGTTGAAATAGGATAGAAATGGTATAGTCCTTCAGTAGTTCCAACCACCTGTAATGTCTCAAATAATGGTGCCTCAGGATGAAAATATACAGAAGGCTATGATGGTTAGTGAATACCTCGTAGTGAACTCTTCTGTCTCAAAATTTAATTTTCAGAAACTTATGGGAACAGCTCCGCGTCGCGGACTTGTTTCCCGACGAAATCTGCGAAAATAAAACTCAAGTTTGACTTGTTTAAAAAGGTCCAACTAAGTGAGGGGTAGTTTGGGTAACATGTGGGTTATTGTTTTAACTGTTTTTAAGTATTTTAGAGGTATTTAAACTTGTATATTGTATTTTAGAATTCATTCTTCCAAATCAAACCCCTTCTCTCCCCAAAAGTTCTCTCTAGAACTCCATTAAAGGCTAGGTCAAGTTAAAGCTAAGGTTGAAGGTTTCAAGTGTCTTCTTCTCAAATTTTGTGGGATTCATGAAGGTTAAGGTATAGGCATCCTTTATCCTTGATTCCTCTTCCATTCAAGGAGCCAAATCAAAGTGTTTTCAAAGTTCTTCCAAAAACCCTAATTTCGATTCTAGCATGGGTTCTTGCATGAAAACCTTTTAAATGATGTTTAATGTTGTTATTAATTATTATTAATGGTTTTAAGAAATAAATCTTCATGAACCCAAGTCTTCTCAAAATCTCTAAATTTGGTCAAAAGTGGGTCTGTTGATTTTGAGTAATTGATGAAGGATTTTTGAGTGGTTCGATGTGGGCTGTTCTTATATGATCTTAGCTATGTTGAATTGTTGGAAATTGTTATTGAATTGTATAATGTGAGTTAGTAGCCTTGAATGGTCATAAATTGGGACTTAGCCTTTATGTTGGTTATTGGATACTGTTTAGCTTAGCTTGTATAGTTGAATATTGTTATTATCATTGTTATTGTATTGTTAATTGTTAGAATATGAGGATGATGAAGATAGCCATGGAAAGAGGGTAAGTTGACCTAACGTGATGAATATTGTATAATTGGCATGGAATTGAGTATTGTGGCGTATGGCCTTTGAAAGGTGGCAAGATGGCTTGATATCTTAATATTGCTAAAATTGCTTCTTAGGTTGGATCAACCTTTGATGGAAGTGTTTCTTGTTGCTTTTGAATTATGATTGTGGCCATGAAGGGCATTATATGAGTATTGTTGTATTATTGTGTTCATATATATAAATGAAGCTATATATAAAGTTCTATATGAAGCTATATGTAAAGTTTTATGTGAAGCTATATGTGAAGATATGATGTGAATGAGTTTATGTGATCTTGTGATGATCCTATGTAAAGTGGATAGCATTGTGGTTTAAAGTATGATTTCTCATGATGTATTTGTGTGATGATGTTGGATTATGAAGTGTCCTCAAATGATAATGTTGTGACTTGATTAGCAGACTAAAGTGTCTCTTCTTGTTAAAGTCTTGAATGCATGAATGTGTGAAGTGGGCTAGAACTAAGAAATGGTGCCCTTTCTATAAGTGCTAAAAGAGGAATTCTAGGCCAAGAGTTGAATCGGCAGAACTAAGAAATGGTGCCCTCTCATAAGTCTAGTTATCCAAAGTAAATGTATAACCTTCAAGGATGGGCCTTAGGGCAATGTTCCCTTCTTGAGTGAAATGACAGACTTAGAGATGGATGGATCCGGAACGGCATGAGAATCCTTATCTAAGAAAGTTAAATGAGCTATCCTTATGAACCTTGATTGGCTATGACTAAGAAATGGGGCCTTTCTTGGGAAGAGGTACTATGAGTTGGTTGAACTAGAAAAAACCCTCTCTAGTACATATGTGATTGAATATTCTATGGGAAACAAGGCTAGCACCGAGTGGATGTGGTTAGGCAGGTGGCCTAGTTGAGTATGAGATTAGGCACAATGAACTTCCTTGGACATCCCCCAAACCAAGTGCCTACATGGGTTGCTTACTAGTTCTACCCTTGGCAAGTAGAACAACCTCCACGGAGTATGATAGACTCCGGATTCCATGCCTAGCTAGTATGGTCTATGTCGGTTATGCCTATTCCCATCATGTGGGATGTGCACTATAGTTATTGGATAGGTTCTATAACATGTAGGTAGTAATATGGGATGCTATCTAAACATGGCACGAGTAGGCTTTGAAGATACAAAAGTGAGTTCCCTAAGTCTAACGACTATTATGTGAAAGTTCCCTTATGTGCTTGAAGGTCTCCTAAATGGTTTCTTAAAGAATGTTGATCTATTGATGTTATGTTGTAAAGGAAATGTTCTTATCTAAGGTAATCTTGAGGAACACTTAAGTGTGCTTGAAGAGGTTGTATGGTCAGTCACTTCTTGTCTCACTGAAGTGTGTCTTAAGGTTATATTAGGTAGAGGTTCTATGGTAATGGAATGACATGTGTTCTTCTAAAGTTAAGCATGGGTTGGCTATGGATATGTTGAGTATGTGTATGGCTGGCTATGGTCTTATATGTGAATTTTGACTTGTATTATATCTCCTATGCTTGTGAAGTGAAGGTTTTATCAAAAATGATATGAAAGCATACATTCCTTGTAAATGTCCGTCATGCATGTTTTTGCATGGTCTCCATACTTAGTACTTAATTGTGCTAACCCCTTTTTTTCCCTTTTTGACTAAATTGTAGGGATTGGAAGTGTTGGTGTTCTATGATTGGTGGAAAGGTTTGTAACGACCTAAGAGCACCCCCTAGTCGTTACCGGCGTATTCGACCTCTCATAGGTCTTATACAAGCGCTTAGCATTCGTCATAGCATTTATCATAGAAAAAATAGCAGAAAATTTAAACATTCACAATATAACACAAGACTTAAAAGTCACCTCATTAAACCTTTAATACAAAATCGAAATACTACGTCTCAAGGTAGCCATCTTAAAACATGACTACAACACAATTGGGACATAACCCTTACAATACAATAGAAACTACTATCTATTACATTACTTAAGGAAACTCTTTAACATGAAGGTCCTTGAATCTTTAAGGACACACACGAACTTGGGAATAGTAAGCCAAGCTCATCACTTCTAGGAAAGGTCCTTTAGCCACTACCACCTACACTTGGTGTAAAAAGATGAAGAAGAACGGTGTTAGTATGAGAATGCACTAAGTATGATAATCATGCAAAAACATGCTTTTAAAAGGACATTTAGTTGGAAACCATGCATCATGCCTTTTTAGAGAAACTTCAAGAACATTTAGTTCCATAGGAACAACATAAATCCACATACATCATCATACACATGAAAACCATTCATAATAGC
>JAJOOR010027972.1:0-16955 GCA_036250505.1 Solanum acaule | reverse complement strand
CCCCCCCCCCCCCCCCCCCCCCCCCCCCCCCCCCCCCCCCCCCCCCCCCCCCCCCCCCCCCCCCCCCCCCCCCCCCCCCCCCCCCCACAACATTTATTATTATTAAGTTAAATTACAATTTCTGACTTTACTTCAATTATAAAAAATAGTCTGAACATATTTTTTTCTTTTGGGATTAGTTAACATAAAATACTAAACATATATAAATTCCTGATAATAGTAAAGAATAAGCACATCGTTTTTTTTATTATCATAATTTAGAACTATCGAAGAATTACGTTTGGCATGACTATTCATTTATGATAGCTTGGCAGGAAAAAAAATTGTACTTTTATAGAAACATTTCACATGTAATTTGACTGCTATCCATACAATTATATAAGACTTGCTAAAATACTTGATAGCTTTCTCGATTCTTGCTCCCTCTAGAAGTCTATGATTACAAAAATCTAGTTGATCACTTTTGGAAAATACAAGCTTATGCATTCGCCTAGAGCTTCAAATTCTTTGTTGAAGATGCATCAATACCAGTTGAAAATCTTAAATTATTCAAAGAAAAAAGAGGAAACTCAATGAAATATCGTGATATAGTCTTCTTGTCTTTGTCCTATTAGAAAAAAATAAAGTGAATAGTTGCATTCCAAACAAATCATTCCAATAACAATTTCAGAATCATACCCATAATTTCTCCCACTGTGATAACTTTCTTACTCTATTTCTATATATGCATATAATTTTTTAATTGCAAGGCAATTGAAAGGACTAACACATGTAACCGTAGTCTTTTAATTCTTTATAATTTAGTTAATTGCATGAAAATTGAAGGGTTTAATATATGTAACAATAGTCTTTTAATTTGGCTTTAACTTGGTTTGCCGAATTTGCTTGGTCATTGTATTAATTGTATGGTTATTATAGAGTAATATGATAACGACGGGTAATAAAGAGACTCAACTACAATTATTATAGTTATCATTATAATGATTAATTCAATTTATTTGTTTATGTTTAATAAAAATATTAGAATGTAAATGTAATTCAATTTTTAACTTTAGGCTTCCTATTTATAATTTATAAAATATATAAGTATGATGATATAAATTATAATAATAGTAAAATACTAATATTGTTGTATTATTATTATATGATCAACTTTTCATCTCTCCCTATGTATTTTGTATTTTAGAATGTATCCATTATTAAAGATACATGTATCTAACTTGACTTGAAATATGGTACGAAACTAGATAATATATAATTATTTCAAACTATAGAGTGGATTAGTATTTATGATAGAAATATTTGTGTAATTATATAAACTAGTATTCGTGCCCGCGCGTTGCGCGGATATTTCAAAATATAAAAGTGTTAAATTAAATTTATAACATTTTTTATTTTTCAATTTATTTAAAATGCCATTGTTCAGGTTTTATCGGAAGCTTATCATAATCTAACAAATAGTAGAGGAAAAAAAGCAACCAATTGACTTAAAACTATCGTAAGATATTATATTATGTACAATAAAATTTAATTTTTTAAAAATAATTCTTAGAATTTTTCAAGAATTAATTTCATAAGAAATTCTCATATAGTTAGTGATACAAATTAAACCAACTGAAATATAATATAACGTTGAAATAAAGAGCAATGTAAGAGGGTAATAATTATTTTAACAAAAAATGATCTAAAATATCCTTAAACTATTAAAAATGATACAAAACTACACTGCATCCATCATCATCACCATCATCCTTGTAACTTCATTTCCCAATTTTCTAAGTTAATTTGATCCATACCTCTCGTTATTTCCCAATAAAATCATCATCTTGATTTAATATAACATGTGAATATAAACAAATAAACAATAAATTAAAGCGTTTGTACATGAAAGTAAAATATAAATGCAGTTATAAGAATTTTGATAAATTATTATATATTTTGAATTCTCACAATTTACTATTTGAAACGAAATTTAATTCAATTTAAATAAAATTAAATATATTAGATAACTTTTCATGAACTATTATATTTTTTTGAGTGTTCACAATTTACTATTTGAAACAAATTTTAATTCAATTTAGATAAGTAATGTCATTTTTAGGACGATATTTGGTCCAATTTAGATAAGTTCATAAGAAGTATATAAGTTTTCACAAAAATAATATCATTTTTGCGGCAATATTTAATCCAATTTAGATAAGTATTCATAAGAAGTGTTTTAGGAGAAAAATATATATTGAAAACATGTGAATCAAAGTTTATTATGCACGACTCCGCAGATCTGTATTTGAAGTTGGTTCTCCAAGGTCCATGCTTCGTATTAACTAATCTTTTAACTCTAATATGCAACATTTTTCACGATGTATTCTGCACAAGATCAACAATTGTAGTATAATATTATATTCTTAATTAATATAACAATATACTATTTTTGAATTTAGTTTCATTTGATATAATTCAATTAAATTTAAAGAAAATGAGTAAGAAGCACTCACCTAAAAACCCTGTTTTGAATTCAAAACAGATCCATGCTTTGACAACTTTTTACTTTGATCTATATCAAAACACAAAACTTTATCAAAACAAATATGATGAGCCCGTATGCTGCGATGTTTGGTATACAAATTCTAATTTAAATTTTGTTAACAAAATATCTAATATATAACTTATATTTTTACTTACTTCTTGATAACACTCAATCAAATATAAAGAAGTAAGAAACACTCACCTATATACCATAGGATAAGTGATAACATAACATAACATGTCACTATAGTGTGGCGAATTATTTTTTGTTATTTTCGTTCATGTCAATTCCCAGATGTGTGACTCTTATCAAGTAAATTTAATCAAAATTTAGATAAAAGAAATACTTAGACATCAAAGTAAACCACATCCAATCCGCATCCCAATCTGTTGTAATAGCTTCACTTTCTCTAGACATTCATCAACTAAATTAAGAAGTAAAACCTATTTTAAGAGTCTCCAAGATAATTATAGATCACATCACAATAATAGATTGATTGTATTAATTACTGCAACAAATCTTTACAATTAAATTTTTATAAGCCTAATTTAAGTATAAAATTCCTAATTTAAATCTAGTAAACTCTCAACTTTACCTTCATGAGAATGACGATTGAATTTATGAGATTTTCGTTTCTCCTTTATGAATTTGTCTTTCTTTTATTTCCTTGGTTCTTCATCTCCTTAGATCTTCTGGCGTTTGCTTTTCATTTTATATAATGTATAAATCTATTTGCATACATTGGGAGATCTGTGAAAGTAAAAAAAAATCTCGTTTCACAATGAAAGATAATAGAAAGACAATACTAAGAAATAAGGGAGAAGTTATTGTATTAGTTTCAAATCTACAAATATTGAGAAATAGGAGAGAAGTTATTCTATAAGTTTCAAATTTGAAAATGGTAACTGATTAATATTTTAATAAGAATTCAATCTCATTCAAATTCAAATTCAAATTATATTAAAAGAAAAACTGACAAAATTTTATTTTATTTTATTTTAAAAGTTGGCATAACCGCAAAAATTTGTAAGAAGCATTTTGTTTGGATTATTTTTTCTACTACTATTCTCATGATTTGAATTTGAATTTAAACTCAAATTTTATTAAAAGAAAATCTTGATAAAGTTATTTTTTATTTATATAAAAAAATTACTGGCAAAACTGCCAGAAAGCTTTTCTTTTGCACGACTTTTCATTCTTCCACTATTGTCACAATGCTTTGAATTAAAAATAACGGGAGTAATTAAATAAAGAATTATTCATTTTCTGTCCCATAAAAAGGGAGTTTTTTTCAATATTTTAATATTTTTTAATCACTTAAATAAGATCAGTTACATCATCCTATTTAATATTTAATTATTTATTATTTAAAATTCTGAAAAATTGTGGTGCTAACATGTGGCATTTTTCTTCTCCTATTATATATAGATATATTTTTTTCTACTATGTTTGATGGGTTGTTATCTTCAATCAAAATGAATTAATGAAGTCAAATCGTGTTATCGCTAACAAAGAAATTACCCTTATTTTTTCTTTTCACCTTTATCTACTTGTACTTTTAGTGGTCCATTGTGTGCATATTACATTGGAATTTCCAAGAAATTTCCTACTTACTTCTTTTACAGAATATATTATTACTTTTTTTTTACTGATTATTTATCTTCAAGATGCAATTAAGTCTAGTCTTTATGCTTTTTCAGTTACAAAGAAATTGCTATGATATTACCTTACAATTTGAAATAAACAAGGCTCACAATTTGTTAGGTAAAATTAGTTTCAAATAAACGAGGATCACAATTTGTTAGGTAAAGCTTCATTTCAACTGAGAAATATTTTGATCCTAAGTTAAGTTCTAATGGATATCAATAAAGTTGGTATAATATTTCAGGTTTAAATTTTATCAGATGCAATAACTCATAGGTGATTTAGTTCCTTTTGTCAAAATCTTGAGGATAACACCACATATGTAAATGTAATTTTCATTAGCAATAATGATTATGTAACAAAGGTTGTTGGTGTTGCAACTTGTTGAAATTTTATTTTGATTACAAAAGATTTCTTTTTTATTACACTATTCTTTTCCTAGAACATTAGAGATTCGTTTTTCTTTTTCGGTGTATATAATATTTTTTTTCATTTACTTTGTTATGTAAATAAGCTTAGAGTTTAACTATTGAGTATTATAAATAGGGGTCTTTTGTATAGTTGATTCATTTAAAATACAAGAAAAAAATTGTATACATCACTTTATTTATTTTAATGGTATCAGAGCAGTGTTAGTTTTTTATTTTTCTTCTTCTTACTTTGTCTCATAATCTTTTAATACATTTGATTCTTAAAGTAATAAGATAACTAAAAAAAGTGATACAATCCCTACAACTAATGTTGTAGATTCATCACATGCTTTCAACACTTATGTTTTTTGTTTAAAGTTGACAGTAATTATTAAATATTAGATAATGGAGCATATGACTTTTGATTAAAAAAGATTCACTACTTTAAGTCTTCTTTCTAAATCTGTAACTGTAACTCTTTCCAATTCTCACAAAGTTAAAGTTACTCATTCAAGATCTTTTTCTCTCTTGAATAATAAAACTGTCCAAAACGTTCTATATATATATATATATATATACCTTTTTTAGGCTCAATTTGTTCTCTATTCATAAATTATGTAAACAATTTCAATAATATATTCTTTTCACTCCTGGTACTTGTTTCATGTTGAAGGACCCTTAACTAAAGAGCCCTCAAATGCTTGTTTCACACCCTGAGCCTACACCGTGAATATGACCGGCATTTGATAATCATTGTTGGTCCAAACGAACCCTTGGTCTAGCTGACTACTTAGCTAAAGAGTAAACATACATGCAGAAACCTTATACAATGAACATTTAAAATTAATTAAATATATCTCATACAAAAGTCTAGAATAAGCCCGAATATGAATAATGATAATAATGTTTAAACTTCTGAAAACAAAAGATTAAATTGACTCACTGAATTTATCTATCTATGAAGCATCTACTAACTGAAGATATGTGTCGAAAAAAGACCCACGGCTACCTGACTATTCAACTAACAATGACTGAAAAATTAAATAAACTAAACTAACTAAATTAGAGCCCTTCGGAAGTGAGGAGGTGTCACCAACTGCTAGTGGAAAGAGATCTTACTGAACAACTGCTATTGTGAGTACCTGAAGCTGTATCATAAAATGATGCAAAGCCAAATGACGTCAGTACATGGAATGTACGATATGTAATAAGACTGAATGAAATAAATAACTAAACTAAAAAGAAACTGAAAGTAACCTGACTGAAAGTAAAACATGAACATGAGGTGAAATCATTAAAGCTCTAAATAAAATATGCAATAATAGCAAAATACTAAAATAATATACTTTACTTTTCTTGGGGAGTTTCTCTAACCGACAATCATCATTATGAGTCTCATGATGATACAACGTCTAGTCCAGATTACCACAGACATCATATACCTTGCCGGAGTATAGGACAACAACACTTAACTCATGGATCCATCTAAAATCCCTCAACGAGGCTGTGAGGAGTCATCTGAATCAATGACACAATCCTATCTACACTGGCGGCATAGTTTATGGGTTTTGAGTTGTCTTAACAGCTACCAAAATCGATGCTCAATACTACTCCCAAAACATACAATAATCCTCATACTGTAAAGATGTCCCACTTTAGGGGAAAACTAAAAGTCTGATAGTTTGAGTCTATGCTCAATAATTGTCACGACCCAACCCACCGGGACGTGCGGGCACCTACTCTAACACCTAAGTAAGAGAACCCTCAATTCCCAAACAGTTAAAAACATGTGGCAGATTAAGAAAACTAAGATAGAAAAAAATTCATGGAGATTTTCACAAATAAGAGTTTAAAACAATTCGAGTTAAGGCTTGTAAAGTAATTAACACCACAAGGATTTAGTCTAAACAGGTACAAGAGCTACTAAGAGTACAAAGTATAACAAAATTATAAATGATGCAACTCCCACTACATGGAAGGAAAAATAAAAGCTGTTGGAGATTGCCTTCGTCTTCACCTATGAAACAGCTCTGACCCTGCAACCAGACTATACCAAAAAGACATAGCAAGAGTAGTATCAGTACAACCACACGTACTAGTAGGCATCATCGGTCAACCTGATACCCACCGCATAATATAAGAAATCGACCAGCAAAAACATGCAATAAGACTATTCATTCCTCCACCTTTATATTTTCCTGCTCTTACCATTCCTAGATACTTTAATCATACTAGTACACTTGACTTTCAACCCCTTAATCTTTCCAGTCTTGCTCATAGCTTAAACTTTCTAGTTACTAGAGAGGTTTCTAGATGTAACCACTACCAACTCGGCCAACCACTCACGACATACCCTTACTCCTTTTCACATCTCCACTCAACCCTTAACCCCATGGTATGGTTTATTAAGGCTTGGTTAACCGTCTCAATACTACTCCTCTTCTGGTGAAATACCCAACTATTAGTATCACAACATATCACCACCCCAATCCTCACGACTATACACATGATCACCTTTCTAAATAACAATGACAACACAAGGACCCTTGGTCTCCACTTGCCATCCCACATTCCGATTTGGTTCTGACCATTCACAGTTCATTCATTAACAAAATACACCCAATTACCTTACGACACTGCGAACTCACATAAATAAACATAATATACAATCCAGTTATCTTTTCAGGAAACATGCTTAATTCCACATTATCAATAACAGGTAAATATGACAATTCAATCATAAGTGGTCCTCTCATGGAACCCACACCCAAACTGTTAGTGTGACGTTGGTACGTGACACCCGATAAATGTGACACCTAATCCAATGTATGTTAGTGTGTTGGAATGTGACACCCGATCCAATGCATGTTAATGTGTTGGTACGTGACACTCGATTCAATCAGCACAATCACATCCATAACGTACAATACTTACATCATATAGTCAAGTACTCAAGTTGATGGCATGCATTGTTCATGATCAATTCATTAGGTTTGTTTCCACTTTTTATGCTTCGCATACACGCATGCATACTATATAGCAATCAATTGACATACATCACACAAATAGGAAATCAAACCATCACCAAACCCTAGTTCACGAGATAGGGATTTCCCCTACGGTATGCGTCTGATGTAATACCTAGGAATATATGTATAATCATCTCTTTTTCGTTGCATAAAAGCTTATGCATGAATTCTACCGTCAATTACCAATATACTACGCAGTGAGTCACGAATTTATAACTACTCAATTAATAAAACCTAGCCTACCTGGGCGCCAAGCATTCGAAGAGGGATTATAGCGCGAAATCTGGTTTCCGAATGATGAAATGGTGGATTTGACTGGAAATCCACACGCTATTGACATCCTTATGATAAAAATCTCTTTCTCCTTCCTTCCCAAGCCTAGAGCAGCCTTTTGAGAGTTTCTGGTGATCTTCGCCTCTTTTTGGTGTTTTTTGAAAAATGAGAAAATCAGACTTTGCGTTATTTACATTCTGTCTCGCCCATCCCGCTCTGGTGGCCAAAAATCCTGCTAGAGCACCGCCGCCCTGGAGGCATCTGGCCCGCTCTTGTGGGCTGAGAGACCCAATTTTTCCTGACATTTTTTCTTTCCTAATTAACGACGGTTCGGATCGTTACAATAGCACTTTATTATTACTGACCTGAGCTTAAATGAACTTGACTATACCTTTCTAAAAATCTTGTTTTGAATCACTCTTCTGTATACTATTTTATCAATGCACTGAATTTACTAAACTGACTAAAAATCTTTTTTCTAAAACTGATTTTGCTTTCTTTAAACTAACCTTGTTTTCTTCGTCAAGTTAATGCATAAGAACTGATATATCAAGGCTTTCATAAAATTCATAATTAAATAGTTCATGGGTTGAAATAATCATATGATTAATGATTAAGTATCAACCAATAAATAATAAACTGAAATACCAACAACAAAAATCAATAATTGATTATAAGAGAGTAAGTAGAACTTTCGAATGTAGTAAACCTTGGTTTTGAAACTCTAGTTAAACCTTGCTAACTGAAATTTAGATGTACGAAGTGAGGAAGAACTCATTCACTCACTATAATAGTCTTATATACCTTGAATCACTCTAATTGAAACTCTAACATTGAAAGGGAATCCCAAAAGTCTTTTCTTGAACTTTTGGATGAGTTCTTGTTTTCGCTAGATATAGGAGAAAGATTTGATGTTAGAATATGTTAAGAATTCGTGATTAGAGATTGAGATTGTTTAGAAATAACTTAGATACATTAGAGGAACATACCTTTGTATTGGAGATGAAGGAGAGGAGATAATTTGAGAGAAAATAAGTCATAGGTCGTTCAAGATGAATTTTTAATGACCCACCAACTTAACTTAATAAATAGAACGTCTTAAAGTCTAGACCCTCAAAAATTGGCTTGGCGCAGTGCGCCCACGCTATAGGTTGCTTAGTGCATAACCACTTCAAGAAGGCTTCTGGAAAAATAGGCTGGCGCAGGAACGTGGAGCACACGGCCAATTTGATGTCCCTCTATGAAATGCAGATAAATTTTTACTCAAGAGTCAGATTGACGAGCGGTTGGCGACATTTTTTAAGAATACTCGTAGAACTTTAATTTAATATGTCATGGGTAACTTAGCTCTTACTATTCCGAGAGATATGGTTGTTTGAAGTTTACCCTTGTCTTAACTCATGCGAATACATAGCTGATAGAAATGCTTTGAACTTGGTTTGGTGTTTGAGGTACCTTACAACCCTAAAACACATCTGATACACTTACTACACTTAGCAAAGGACCATAAAATATATGAACAACTTAGAAATCATCAGGTTCAGGCCTATATGCATACAAAGGATGGTTCAAATCTTTGCTTAGAAGTTGCAGGATGTTACAGGTTGATAAAGAGAAAGAAGGTCTATATATTCTCAAGTCAAGTCAGCCAGAAATTCCTGCAAAGAACCTACCTAATTCCAGTCCTCACAGTTGGTTTTTATCTGGTTCTTTAGGAGTTAACTTTGTTTCTTGTTCAAGTTATTTTGATCAAAATGTAAAGGAAAAATTATGGCACTACATATTAGGCTATATGCCAACAAATACTATAAAGAAAGTTTTTCCAGAGTTTTCACCTAGCTAAGGATTCGTACTACCAGACTCAAGTTTGCTACATCAGTCTATAAAGAGCTAGAACCATATGAAGAAATGTCGGAAGATTTCTAAGGCATAACGGATACAAAATATAGCAATTCTAAGATAGTCACTAGCCTACGCCTAGGATAAGGCTAAGAATAAGTCACACACAACAATAAAAGAAGGAAATAAATTACAACATGGCAAGGAAACAACCCAACTAATGTAAACATGCTTTAATTCCCCCAAAATTACCCGGAAAAAAAGGCTAAGGCAGGATTTCTATCAACTAAACATGAAACAAGCTAAGAACCCTATCAAAACTAGCTAATCAACATGTTAATACCAACAAGGTCAATCTAAGATTGATAAGTTATAGCCTACATATAAGCTTGTCACATGAGCTCCTAAGTCCACTAAACCAAAACTTTACCCTTTCGAACCGCCTCTAATAGCTACCACACTAACAATAAATTATCAGGATGTACTATAGACGTTTTGACATCCATATTACTATAATTGAAAATGACACCAAAAATGAGTCCAAGATGACAATTCGGAACCCACGCGATAAACCCCGCAATTGACTCCTACAATTAGTCTTATTCATCTCAAGGAGCTCCTGCCCTAAAGAGGAGCAGAATTCCAAGCTAAAATCAACCCAAAATAGCTCATGCACCATGAGAACAAGAAATCACCTTTGAAGTTAAAAATAGAGAATAAGAAAGAAGACTTATGACAAAAATGCACAACCAACGAGCCAAACAAACTCCCGAAGCAATACCGCAACCATTTCTCACAACAACCAACAAATTCCCACAAAGAAATGAGTTCCCAAAAGAAATATGTGAATGAGAGTGCCTTGGAGGAAATAAGGTTGAAAAATATATTTAACTACCAACAGTTGCCGTTAAAGTGGTCACTTTCGCTGCTTAAGTGACCTCGCTAAAAAGACACCACTAACGCTTAAGCAACTAGGCTCAAGCTAGAGGCTTGCTAAAGCAGCACCCTGGCCACTTAGGGAACTAGCCCTTTACTGGAAAGGCCCGCTAAAGTGGCACCATGGTCGCTTAAGCAACCACCGCTTAAGCTGTACAAGGGCTGCTAAGGCGCTTACACCAGCACCAGGCACCAACAAATTCAATTAATCCCCAACGGACTCTACTTAGGCGCTTGAGATTAGTTAGGAAACACGTACACATAAATGAACTATGTTACCCCATAAAATTTGATATTCCAAACTAACTGAAGATGTTGAAACTTCCAATGGAGGTTGCCTTGACAAGAAGTGGGTCATGTACCTAAGCTCCATTTAAGACAAAATCCATGAGGTAAATAAAAATGACTCTAGAAGCCTCGGGACCCAAAACAAAAGGTCATTCAAGACCAAACTCGACGTTCGAAAGTTAACAGAACTATCAAAATTGCATTATGAGGTCGTCTACCTGAAGTTTTGACCAAAGTCAACCATTCAAGTTTTGAAAGATCTAAAACACGTAAACTAGCATATACGTGTTCCTTAAACTAATTTTTAGAATCTAACTAATAATATTTTCTACTCTATTCTAGAATGCTTCTCAAACTATTTAATTCTAGAACTATCATTTCTACAATATTTCTAGACTTTTCTCTCTAGACTACTCATTCTAGAGATCTTCCTTCAATTCTCTACAACTTTGAATATTCTAGATTCTTCTTGACTTGTCTTAGATGATAATTAAGTTGGTGATAATTCTTAACACTCCCCCTCTACACCAACTTATTTTTTTATTTATGTTTGTTGTGAGTGATTCTTGAAACTATGCAAGTATCATGATGTCCATGCCCTTAGAGGATCTCTACCTTTGTCAGATTATTTCGATCTTATATTTTGAAGCATCTTCAAAGGTAGCAGTATCTTTGATATTGACCACCTCTGCTAATGTTGCATCTATATAGTTGGCGTTTGAGCGTTTCGATAGTGTCCTCCTTCTTAGTTGAGGTTGCAAAGCTTCTTGGACTCTTTCTTGCAATTGTTCTGGAGTTTCATGTAATCTAGTTTTCCATGAACTCTTATTTCTCCTTTTGAAGATATTTCCTCTATATGTGAATTATATTTTCACATACCTCTTGTTTTGGTTATGCCTTAATTCCTTGTCCTTCTTCTTCAAGTTTATGTTGTAGCTTTTGCTTCAATTCTCTTGAGTTTGATAGTGTGATTCTTCGTACCACCATCTTGGTGTTTCTTCAAGTACCACATAAGTTATCTTGGTTGGCATGACATATATCAACTTTAATCTTCTTTCCTCCATGATTGCCGAGCTTGTTGCTTTGAAGCTTTGATATACCTTAACGTCATCCGGCTTGAACACAACATAGTTTTCTAAAGTTATTAGCAGTGACACAGATAATAAGTTCTTCTTCATACCTAGAACATGGGAAACATTTTGAGGTTTCACTTGTCTTGAGTTGTGATGAGGTACGAACACTGTCTTGTCAATATGAGTTTTTTGTGTTCTTGAATCATTTGTTATCACCACTACTCGATTGCCTTTATATTCAGTCGTGTTGATAAGATTTTCCTCATCACCGGTCATGTGATTGGAGCATTCCAAATCAACGATCCAATCATATTCATAATCGACTAGTTTATTACTTACAGTTGTAACTCCAACCTCATATTCTTCATTAGGATGAGAAATGATAAGATATTTATGTTGATTGTCTTCTACAACTACATATCAGGTCTGGAAGTCCCATTCTTCTTCTTCATCTGGTTGGTTTTGGGAAGAAGTAGTTGTGTTACCTTCAACTTTCTTTTATCAATAGTCTCTGGCGTAGTATCCTTTCTTTCCACAATTGTAGCACTCTTTATTTGTCTTTTATTGAAGCATTGGTTTGCACACTTGTAATATTAGTTTCTTTGATGTTGAACCTCTAATCATTTTCGATAGTCTTGTCTTGTGCTGAAGAGTGCCTTATCTTCATCTTTTATAAAGACTTGATAATGTTTTCTCCAAATCTTCTTCATTTGCTAACTAAGATAAAGTTGGTTCTGTATCCTAGCCCCGTATGGTTGTAATCATGCTTTTATACTCCAGTCTTAGACCATGAATAATGATTCTCCTCATTCTTGTCTCTATGATAGCATTCTCTGAATCTAGTTTGATATTTCATCAGATAAAGATTTTACCTTTGAGAAGTACTAACTAATTATCATATTCTGTTGTGAGATTGACAAAACCTCATTTTCAAGCCTTTGTAATCTCGCATCATTCTTCTTTGTGAAAATCATTGCAAGTGTGTCCCAAGCTTCGTTAGGTGTCTTGGTATTCTTAATTCGTTGTAAGAACTCATCCTCAATTGTTACCATGAGAACAAACATGACCTTTCCAGTTTTGACTTGACTTTCCACCTTTTTTGTTGCTTCAACATCTGTTGGTGGTATAGTATATGATCCACCAATAATATCCCATAAATCCTGACCGAAAAAGTAATATTAATTGCCTCATCGTGTTCCATGATCCGTGGTTGCTTGCATTGAGCTCCTCAACACTATTGAAAGTGCTTGCAAAAATCTGTCATTGATTAGTGCCTCGCGACTTTTAGCCTCTAACAATAGCATGTTGGATCTTCTTTGAGTTGTTACCTCGCTATTTATCCATCAAACTTTGATACCACTTGTTGAATATGTTTGGAGACGGGCATAGTCGGATGCTTACAACTTTAATTATTATTATTGCAAAGTAAGGATCTGTTTCAGTCTTACAATTTTGCTTACTCACTTGGTTCTTGCTTCAGCAATACTCTTTAATTAACACTCACTCTTGTTTGTTATCATGCTTACTTGCTTTGACCACTTACTTGGGTAGTTACCACTCTATTTTTGAATGTTCCTCAAACTATTAAATTTTAGAATATTTCTAGACTTTTGTCTCTAAAACACTCATTCTAGAGATCTTCATCCAATTCTCTACAATTCTTGAATATTCTAGATTCTTCTTGACTGGTCTTAGATAATAATTAAATTGGTGATGAATTCTTATCATGTGATTCTCTTCTCTCTTTTATTAAAATTAAATCGAGAAAATAGTCAAATGAGCCCCCAACCTATTAGTGAATTTTCAACTACACACGTATATTTCACGGGAGTCCTATTACACTCCTGGACTATTTTAAAGTGGAATAAATAACCTTTAAGTGTTAAGTTGGCACATAGAGTGCATTTCACTCTCTTTGAGAGAGTGAGAAGCAATACACATGTAAGAAGTTTATTATATTTCTGTTACAGTTAAATAATTTATATTTTTTCTATTTATTTATTTCTTAAAAATAAAATTTCCTCCCCTTTATTGGAGATAATTACTTTTTTTCACCCACTTCCATGGTGAAGAAGAAATAACAATCTTAACACTTCCATCTCTGACGGATTGCCGGTGCCGACGACGACAAGGAGATAATCCATAGAGAAGAGGAAGCCAAAGAACTAAGAAGATGAGTTTATCGGCAACTTTTTCTGGCAACTTTTTAATCTCTTCTTTTTTTCAATTTTCTTCATAATTTACCTCACTTTTCAAGTTTCCCAAAAACAAACATCAAATTTGTAATTTTATTTACACATAATTTACAATCAAAGAAAGAAATAAAATAAATTCAAGTCCTTGTTCATTTGCGGTAGAAATGTTGATTTTTTTCTTTAACCCATTTGATCAATTTGTCTTTCCAACAATACCTATTAGTGATTTTTGTTCAGATTTATCATTAGAAAAAGATTCTTGATAAGATTTTTCTAAAATCTGATCCTCTTTTGCATTTTTAGCTATCACTAGAAGAAACTTTGATATTGTTTTAATGGTGAAAAAAATAATGGAGGGTAATGAAAAGAAGAAGAATGAGAAAGAAAGTAAATCAAAAACAAATTTAAATAGAAAATACACATGTTAAAAATGGGTTGGTGTGTGTGTTTCACTTCACACAATAAATCTGGGTATAACATTTCAGGGTGAACTTAATTTCATTTTGAAATAGTCCCAGGAGTAATAGATGTGTAGTTAGAAATTCGATAATAGATTGAGGAGGTATTTAGCTATTTTCTCAATTAAATTAACACTTGCAAGTTGAATATTGTGAATTTCGTCAACTTTTCCTGGTTAATTTAATGACTAAAATGGTAGCTAATAGTCAATTCTTATTAGGAACCTAATAATAAAACGAATTGGTACACACTTTTTTTATGAATTTTGGTGAAGTATACATGATATATGACAACAAGAGGAAATTTTTACCAAATTAAGCTTCTTCTTTTTTTTTTTATTTCTCACCCGGTGTTCGGAGCCTACACTGGAGCTATTATTTAAAGCAATTCACCAATATAATATGTTTTGAAAAACAATTTACAAAACTAGTATAAACGTATTTCATAGTAACATTTTAGGGTATAATTTATTTTTAAAAAATTCAGTTGTGCTCTGACGGTGTTAAGTTGAGAAACGTTAATGTGAGTAATGTTTTACGCTAAAAATGTTACTACGAGTAACGTTTTATAATACGTTACTCACGGTAACATTTCTTAAGAATCCAATCAAGGGACACCGAATCCTGCAAATTTAGAATTGAATCTTGCAAAGTATACACTCCCTTTGTCTCAATTTATGTGACACATTTCGGATTCGAGATTCAAACAAGTTTATGTTTGACCGCAAATTTTTCACATATTTTTTAAATAATATGAATTGTCAATAATTGTGGCTTATAGTACTTTTTACATAGTTTACAAATATATAAATTTCATTTTAAAAATTTTGAAGATTCTATGAGCAAATTCTCGTTCAAACTTAAACTGTTTGACTCTCGAAAAATGAAATTTGTCACATAAATTGGGACAAAGGGGGTATATTAATAATTTGTACTCTAAAAGGTTATTTCTTCAATTATTGGGAGATAATTTTTGTATACTAATAAAAAAATTCTTATAAAATTATTACACTAAAATTCATAAAAATATAGATTTGTTTTACAAACTATAGCTAAATTTGCAGGATTCGATGTCACGTGATTGGATTCTTAAGAAACATTAACGTGAAAAACGTTTTAGGTGTAAAACATGACTCATAGTAACGATTTCAGCGTAACATTTCTCAACTTAACGCCGTCAGCACACAACTGATTTTTAAAAAAAATAACCCTAAAATGTTACTGTGAAATACGTTAATAATAGTTTTGTAAAAATTTTAAAAAACGTATTATTTTGGTGAATTGCTTTAAATAATGGCTTAGTTTGGTCAAAAGATCCAGCAAGAGCTTAAACTTTTTTTACAAGTCTTTGTTATGTTGTGTGAAGAAATTTTAAAACTTGCCAAGCATGCACCTAAACACCTCAATGAACTTAGAAGTAGGAAATAATAAATTGTGAACAAAATTGTATAGATTAATGTGTAAGTCTGATTACAAGTACATCGTCTCGTACTAATAATTTTTCTCTGAAATATTTTACATACAAATTTAGATGAATTGAGAGGTCTACTAATAGTTGTCCTACTAGTATCAATGAACAGATTTTAGGTCGGAAGAAAACCAATGGCACTATTCTTGAGTTCTTCCAAGGACTTTTTGTTGAACTTCCCAAGTCTGTTCATTCCAAAATAAAAGATGGAACTAGTACTCTCTCCGTCCAACTAGTGGTGGGCATTCGGTAATTCGGTTCGGTTCGGTTTTTTTTTTTCGGTTTTTTCGGTTTTCGGTTATTGATTTTGTTGTATCAAACACCGAACCGAATTAATTCGGTTCGGTTCGGTTTTTTGTAATACGGTTCGGTTCGATTCGGTTCGGTTCGGTTTATTAAATTCGGTTTTTAATGTTGTAGTATTGTAGTTCGCCGGTGTTAGATCGCATTAGGTGAACGCCGTTTGCTGACAGGTAGACAACACTGGCCGACGGACGGACGCTGCAAATTGCTGGAGCCTAAGATTTTGAACGAAAAAGTAAAAAAGACAAAAAAAATTGGAACGAGAAATAAAAAATTGAAACGGACACTGCGCCTGCAACTTGGAGTTGGAAGAGGAGGTGCAGCGGGTGGGTATTGAAATTTAGAATGAAAAGTAAAAAAACAAAGTCAAAAATGAAAACTAAGGGATGCTGACCAATAGTCACTAGAAATTAAAAAATATATAATATAATATTAATAATTAAATAATATTTAAAATAGTAATGCATAAATTTCGGTAAAACCGAAAAACCGAAATACAAAAATTGTGTTAC
>JAJOOR010027971.1:0-18313 GCA_036250505.1 Solanum acaule | reverse complement strand
TAATTCATTTATATGTATCTTAAATTCGGTTAAATCATTAAAATTATACTTTAATGGTTTTTGGGTTATTATACTATTATTATCAATTAGCTCAATTTTTACTTTTGTTTTATGTTTCTCCCATTCTTGTAAAGGATCCTCACTATATTTTTGCCTATGTTCTAATTCTTGTCTTTTCGCTATAATCATTTCAGTAAGTTTTTATTTATATTCATTATTCTCGCTATTCATTGTATCTTTAAATATTGAATATATTTATATTCTATTTTAGATATATTATCTATTAATTGATTTAATTTGTCACTATCGGTTTTTATAATATTGAGTTGTTTATATTCCAGATATAATTTGTTTAATTTTCTTATCTTTCTACTAGTATGTTTCTTACATCCTAACTTCACCTACCGTAAAAGTCTAAATTTTATATGCAAACTAAATATTAAGTATTGTCTTGCTCTACGTTGAAGTTTATGTTATAGTTTACTGTTCAAAGCATGTGGCACCAAATAATTAACAAAAAATAGAACTTATCGATAAATATAGAATCAAACAATGACTAACGAGGTAACAAAAAGAAATAAAGTGATTCCAAGCAAATGAAAATAAAAATGCAATAATACAAAAATAAAGATTAAGGAAAGAAATATACCTTCAATAGAAGCTTTCAATTAACTTAGAGTCTCCACCAAAGATTTATAAATCAAGCGTCAGTCAAAAATGCTAAGCTTAAACTAGACTTGAAAAGAAGATCTGAAATTGAAGCTTCACGTCAACCAAAATTAGGACAAGAAATACGGCTGATACCCCTTGACTTCATTGATCAAAATTAAATGAGTGAGAGAAAATTTGGTCTCTATGGAAGGTATCTCGTTGTCTATACGAGATTAGAGGTGTCGAAAACAAAGAGGATAGAGGTTTGGGTGGCTATCCATGGCAATTCATGTGAGATATCCTTTTCATTGCTACTATATACCCCCTCTCTCGTATAGAGTATTTGAAACTGAAAAAATGCAAACATGCCTTATTTTACATCTCATTTGAATCCAATTCAAGTAGACGATTGACTGAAATCATAACAATTACCGGAAAATGTAGGTCTATTAGGCCGAAAAAGATCGGAGAAGACCGAAAAAGAAACTAGGGTTTTGGAGATCTAAGTGGTGACTAAGAAAATTGTGCCCCCTTTTTACCCCTCATCGTTGTGGCTTTATAGTGCTAGGTTTTGAGGGTAAGGTGTGCCATTTAATTTTTACCAACCCTTCCCCAAAACACCCCTACAAATTTGGAAAAATCTTGGAAAGAAAAAAATGAAATATTCACTCCCCAAATGGAATATGTTTAGGTAGGGATAGGAATGAATTCTGTGTTGTAGCATACCATTGAGTCTACTTTTATTTCTTTTTAAAATAGCCAAAAATAAAATACTAGCTAAAATGTTAAACAAGAAAACTCAAAGAACCTATTTTTTGTTTTTTTTTTGTAAATGTCACGACCCAGACCGTCGTGATTGGCACCCACACTAACACTCCAGTGGGAGAATCGATACTACAACCCAACTAAGCAGCTTTAACCAATATACTACGCGTTTAAAGATACGGAAGCAGGTTTAAATGCAGAAATTATATAGAGTTCTCATAAACTCCAAAGGTTTAAATAAAATGGCCAAACTAATGCGGAAGAACACCCCTAGAACCTAAAAGTCATTGACCAGAACATCTAAAGTGCAACAAGTCTAAGAAAGGGGCACAACCCCAACCCAGCATAAGAAGTATCTAAACAATACACCCTAAACAAATTGTGTGAGTCTGAAAAGAGTGAACTTAAACAAGAGAGATCCATGACAACCTGAAAGAACTGGCTCACCCTTGAATTCGGTCACGCTCAATAGTCACCTAGCTGAGGTCTATCAATAGCCGCCTGAAGATGCCCTGTACTCAACAAAGAACAAACAAGTGCAGTATTAGTACACAACTACAACGTACTGGTAGGATCACGCGGCTATTCCAGTAAGTGAAATATATATAAGCAGTCACAACAAAGTAAAACACGCATATACAGAATATATATATATATATATCAGTTATCATTTCTGGAGCAATGTACAATTCCACATTCTCAATAACAAGTATATATGACAAGTCAATGGTCCTCTTATGGAACCTAATTCAATGGTCCTCTCATGGAACCCACACCCAAACTGTTAGTGTACCGGTACGTGGTACCCGATCCAAGTTAGTGTGTCGGACGTGACACCCGATCCTATATATGCGCTGGAACGTGGCACCCAATCCAAGTTAATGTGTTGGAACGTAACACCTGATCCATTCAACAAGTCACAATCACAATGTACATTCTCATAATCATACAATCAAGTGTTGATTCATGGCATACAATTATTCAATCATACTCATTTACGATTAGTGTGATCAATAATGCAACATTCGCATACATACACACATTAAGATGACATAATTACTAACATACATCACACCAACATGAAATCACAACCATCACCTACCTCGAACAAAGCTTGAATCCCCTAAGAAACTTGATTCTTCCCTTTCCGGATTCTTTCCACTTGTTCTTGGTCTACAAACAATCAATATAACGCGAGGATCAATAAACAAGACTTAATTACCTGAATTATAATCAATAATATCCACCCTAGGCTAAACCCTTGATCCCCATACCTAGATTAGGGCTTTTTCCACCATAATTCCCAGATCAAAACCCTCTCCCATCGATAATTACCCAAGAAACTAAATTCTATGGATCAAAAAATGGATTCGGGGAGTAAAAACCTTACATTTAGTGCTAGAAGAAGTGGAAAACCTTCAAGAAGTATCCATGGGTCGTTCCTTATCTCTCAAGATCGAATGTTGCAGAATAATAACGTTTTGGGGTTTATTTCCATGACGGCCCACATCCCTCCACAGCGGCCCCGCCATAGCGGGAATCAGGGGCGGACCCACGTGTCGTCCAAGGAGTTCACCCGAACCCCCTCGATAAAAAATTACACTGTATATAAGGTGAATTTTTTGGATTTATATAGATATATATATATATTTTGAACCCCCTCAAAGACAAGGTGAAAGGGATAGCCTAACGACAGCTCCCTTCAAAATTAAGCGTGACATCTTGGGTTCGAATCCCTGGGTTAGTGTTTTATTTTTTAGTTTTTTACTTTCAGTTTTTTTTTTTAGTTCCAGTTCCAATTTTCACCTTTTTTTTAGTTTTTTTTTTTTTAATAAAACGTGCACAAATAACCCAAAAAATCAAGGGTCCCATACTCCCATTCCTAAAAGCTAATAACTTTTTCACTTTTCAAATCCCTAAATCACTTCCTTAATTCTTCCCAACACTCAAAACTCAAATATTAAAATCATCTCCCATAATATTCTATTGTTGATTGTTTCATACTTGATACTTCATGCTTAAATCTCACATTCAATTTGAAATGGAAATCAAAACTCATGCTTATTGCTTAAAAGGTAAAAACCATTTTCTCTTCTTCTTCTTTTCTTTCAATTTTCAAGAAATTAAATGGGTCTTTATTTTTTAAGGTTGTAGACTTGTAGTATCTCTGATTATCTGAAATGGAGGCTTAAAGCTAAAATCAAAAGAGTTGATTGTTTGTATTTTCTCCAAGGTAAGCTCGTCTCTCCATTTTCTTGAAAAGTTTGTCTTTCTTGATTGAATATTGACTATCTTCATTTTGAATTGTGAAATTTTTTTGATTGTTTTTTTCTATTATTTCTTTGATAGTCGTAACTAGATTGATGAACCATTTGAATTTTGATGGTAATATCTAATGTAATTTGTAAAATATTATCTTTAATGCATTTAACAATTTAACTATTTTGTATAGATTCATAGTCAATGGAGAAGTGCTTTTTTAAAGTATCAAATTCAAGTTCTATTGCTCAAAATCAACCTACCCGGGAAGAAAATGCTAATCATTTGGAAGTACCATCACATTCTTCTCAAAAATTTGATTTAAGTTCTTTAAAGGCTGATCCAGGTGAAAGAACTCAAATCTTGGAATTTCATCCAAATCATTGTGACGCTATTAGAAGAGCTTATCTTCAAAAAAAAAAAAAAAACCTTGTCAACCTCTATTAAGAGAGTTTCCACAAACAGACATTTTTGGAGATATGCAACGTTTTAATCATAAATGGTTTGATGAATTTCCTGATTGGTTAGAGTATAGTATAAGTAAAGATGCAGCCTTTTGTTTGTATTGTTATTTATTCAAGCAAAATAACACTCTTCAAGGCGGATGTGAAACATTTTCGAGTGCGGGGTTTAGAAGTTGGCATAATAAGGCTAGTTTGCAAACACATGTTGGTGGGCATACTAGCATTCACAATCAGTCAAAAAGAAAATGTGAAGATTTAATGCGACAACAACAATCCATACATGCTTCATTTGAGAAACAATTTAATCAAGATAAGTATGGGTATCGGATCCGCTTAGCAACTTCAATTGATGTAGTAAGACTTCTTGTGAAACAAGGTTTGGCATTTTGAGGTCATGATAAATCTAAATTATCACTTAACAGAGGTAATTTTATTGAGATTCTTTCATGTTATGCTCAAAAGTGTGATGAAGTTCGTAAGTTTGTATTGAAAAATGCTCCTCAAAATGACCAAATGACTTGTCCAAAGATTCAAAAAGATATTGTAATTGCTTGCAAGATTGAAACAATTAAGGGCATCATAAAGGAACTAAATGGTGATTTTTTTTCCTTATTGGTGGATGAATCTTTTGATGTTTCATGCAAGGAGCAAATGACTGTTGTTTTACGATATGTTGATAGAAGAGGATTTGTGATGGAGACACTTCTTGACATTGTTCATGTTAAAAATACTAGTGCTTTATCTCTAAAAGAAGCAATTGTCAATTTACTTTCTCAACATTCCTTGCGTCTCTCTTATGTGCGTGGACAATGCTATGATGGAGCAAGTAATATGCAAGGTAATATCAATGGCCTTAAGATGTTGATTAAGAAAGAAAGTAGATCGGCTTATTCCATACATTGTTTTGCTCATCAACTTCAATTAACTCTTGTTGGTGTTTCTAAAAGATGTCTTCAAGTTGGAGAACTTGTTCATTTGGTTTCAAATATTTTTCATATTTTGGCGGCTTCTTATAAACGTATGGATGATTATCGAGAATCTCAAAAAAAAAAATCAAGAAGCTTTTGATATGGGTGAGCTTAAAACGGGTAGAAGCTTGCATCAAGAAGTTGGTATTTCTAGAGCTTGCGATACTCGTTGGGGATCTCACTTCAAATCTTTTAACTGTTTTATTCTAAAGTTTGGTACAATTATGGACATTCTTGATAATATTGTTGAAACTGCTCATTCTATGGATGAAAGATCCAGGGCAACAGGATATATCAGAATTTCTCAAACTTATGAGGTTGCATTCATGTTGCATTTGATGAAAGAAGTTTTAGGAATTACTAATAATCTTAGTACATGTTTACAAAAAAAGGAGCAAGACATTGCAAATGTCATGCTACTCGTTAAAGTGTCCAAGAGAAGGTTACAAGAGTTGAGGGAAAATGAAAAATGGGATTTATTTGTTGTTGAGGTTTCTGCATTTTGTATTAAGTATAATATTGTGGTGCCTAATTTTGATGAACCGTATGTTAAATCTGGAAGATCACGGCGTAAATTACTGTTTTTCATCATTACCGTGTTGAAGTATTTTGTAAAATAATTGATTGCAATTGCAAGAACTCAATGATCGTTTTGATGAGGTGACAACCAAGTTGCTTTATGGAGTTGCTTGTTTGAATCCGGTAGACTCATTTTCAAGTTTTGATATCTAGAAAATAATGAGAATGGCTGAATTATATCATGATGACTTTGATGAACTTAGCATGTGTGCACTTGAGAATCACCTAGCAAATTACATTATTGATGTGTGCACTTGAGAATCAACTAGCAAATTACATTATATCCTGATGACTTTAATGAACTTAGCATGTGTGCACTTGAGAATCAACTAGCAAATTACATTATTGATGTCCGTGATAGCGATAAAAGGTTCTCTGATTTACATGGGCTTTGTGATCTTTCAAAAAGATTGGTTCAGACAAAAAAACATTCATGTTATCCTCTTATATTTCGTTTGGTGAAATTCGCTTTGCTTCTGCCAGTTGCAACTGCATCCGTTGAAAGAGCTTTTTCAGGAATGAAATTTATTAAGAACGAGTTGCGAAGAAGAATGAATGATGATTTCTTGAGCGGTTACATGGTTCCTTTTATGAAGAAGGATGTGTTTAAGGATGTTTCAACGGATGATATTATTTTGTCTTTTCAAGTAATGAAACCTCGTCGAATAGTATTGTAAACGTGCTTGAGAAGTATTAGCACTGACCTCTTTTTGGAGTTTGTAGTTAGCACTTTAGTCCTAGATTGAGACATTATGAAGTGCTATTTTTTTTTGTTCTAGTTAACTCCATTTTTTGCTCTACTTAGCATCCTAGTTCTAGATTGACATATTGTAAAGGACTAACTTTTTGTTTCACTGTGATCACTCATGTTAGTTTCGGATATCTTGTAACGAAACTAACTTTTTGTACCTATAAACTATATAATACTACTTCCTTGAAATTTTATTTTGTTGGCTTATTTACACGTTTATACTTTTATTTTTTGAATCCCCTGAACGAAAATCCTGGGTCCGCCACTGGCGGGGAATAATCCCGCCCTAGCGGCTTGCACGGAAACATAGAGTTAAATTAAGAGTTTGAAACCCATTTAATAACACAAATTCAACCCATGACACTCAGAAAATACCCGTTCATGCTAAGATCAGTTTCGGGAAATTCTACTCGCCCAAATTTGATTCCGTAAAGTCGTACGATTTCTTTAACGTCTTAGTTATCTACTCATGTGATCAAATTCATAATTTGGTCTGTTGATACCCAATTTAGGACATTCATAATATAGATTAATCATCGAGCTTCTTTAATTTTTAAACGATTTAAAATAATTAGTTATATAAAATTTCAAAAATAGTTTGCAATTTATTTTAAATAGTTGTCATTTTTATAATTTTTTGAATAATATATGTGTTTTATATAATTAGTACATTTTGTGAATGTTCGAAACTCGTCTCAATTTTTTTTTTAGTTTTATTTAAATATTTAGTTAATCAGTTTAATTAATTAATAGTAGTTTATATTTTTGAGTTAATTAGTTTATAATTAAGTTAATTATCTTAGTTCATTAAGATTAAGAAGCTCCTTAGTTTAATTATACTAATTCATCTTATTTAATTAATAGTCGAATTTACCAAATGAATTCAAATCGACTACGTTTGTAATTTCCAATGGCTATAATCACAATCTGTGTGGCCAAGTCTTAAATTCAATACAAGTCATTTTTTTACTCAACTCTTAAACCTTTATTGAGACCAATTTTGAGCTCATTACAATCCCACTTCTTTCATTAACTCAGTCTAGCCCATTACAACAATACATATCAGCAACAACAATACCAAATTCCAGCGACAATACCCAACGCCTTATCTCTCTTTATTTTATCCATTTTTCATATTTGTTCAATTGTTTACTTGCTAAATTAATTTTCAGGTTCCTTAATTCAACTCCCCAAAAGATGAACCAACCATATCTTTAAAAACAAATAAGCATATTTTATTTGACTTTAGAATATCTAGTATTTAAATAATATTCTTATTATATCCCTCTTTCCCTTATAAAAAATAATAAGTTCAAGTCTTAAATTGTTGTTTCTTTAAAATAAAGTTTGCTTTTATTTTAGAATCAATTAGCCAAATAGTTAATTATCAAATAACCGTGTGACAGCGGGCATTTCGGATGCTTTCAAACACTTTCCAAAATGCTAATATGAACTCCAAAGCCTTTTTCAATTGATCTACTATTTTAATCTTTTGAAATTAGTTTTATTAATTTTTCTTTAAAAATTAAGTGGCGACTCTTAAAACCTCATTTCTTTTTCAAACAGAATGGCGACTCTGCTGGGGACTTGAATTGGGATAAATTTGTTTGGCTAATGTTTATTTGCATATTTGTTTAAATTTCCGCAATTTTAAGTTGTTGCATTAATGGCATGACATATATCTGTCAAATGACACCTATTTTTATTTTCCACTTAAATAATGATTATGCAGGTCACAGTCGTTCGTTAACCAAATTGTTCTTGGACACCCTGACGAATATAGTTGGCTACTGGTAGTCAACGGTCGTTAACTGTCTCAGCCCTAGTAGTTCGCTTGGGTCATTGATCCACTACAAAAAAGTCCACTCCTAGTCAAACTAGTGTAGAGCCAAACTCAATCCCGAAATTTAGCACATTGGCCTAACATGACCCTACACCCAAGACGTGTTGGGCCCATTAGAAAGACCACATTGAGTTCAAAACAACCCACGACCTAAATGGACAATGATATTTATATGTTTAAATTTGAAGGATGTATACTCCATTTAACAAACCATTGTCTCTTGGGGTAGGGAGTTTAATAGTTTGTTCGAGTCGAAAAAGGATTAAGTTACCATTCCATCCAATTCGGAGATGGAAAGAAGTTCAAGATCAAAGTATCTTCCATGGAGGCATAGTTTAGGATTGTACCTATGCGCGGGATTGATTATTTTGTATCTCATTTCCCCTATTATGTAACCCCATTCAATTTATTCGTAAAACTTTTATAATTTTGGGTTCTGGGGCAATGAAATATTTCAAATGATGTATATATCCCTCAAATTGTTAGGCCTACCATTGGCACAAAAGGGTCACACATCTATTTAGAACGCGCAATAACTGTTTATGTGTTATAACTGCTTGTGTGATTATGTTGCTTTAGTTGGAGATGTTCTAACATACTCTTTTTGGAAATTTTCTAGAAACCCCTAAGCACAAATATCAAGTCACTATCAAAAGTGCGTCCAAATACTTTTCGAGTCTTTAGTTTCCTAACAAAATTCAAATTTCATTTTTTTTCTCAAATCTTACTCGCTCATATCAAAAAAAAATTCACCGTCTCAAATCGAAAGAGACTCAAGAGTCGAACTACATAGGACCTAAATTCTCCCTCGTGAGATACGTAGGCAGGCTTTCAAGGTTCGGTCTCCATTTTTGAGAAATTATGTTTTCTCAATTCTTGCAAGGAGACTAGAGTTTCATAATCAATCGAAAATTAGAAATATCAAAACGACCTTGGCTCGACGAAAGTCGATTTCTTTGATCCACTAATCACAAAGTCAAATAGACAAATTCCTATTTATTTAGCTATTTCTCTATATCGATGGGATAATTTATCTTTAAATAAAGCAACTCTTGTGTGTTTACACCTACGTGTGATATCTTGTACTATTTATCACCTTCAGGCACTATCACGTTAACCTTTTGAGTTATTTTTCATTTGTCAGGTATTTAGAACTGATATGTGTTGATAAGCTAGCCGAACACCCTTACTTTACAAGGTCCAAAGCTCCTAAAGCTTCCTTCCCTAATCGAAGTCTTCTAAAAAGAAAAGCCACAATGGTCTACAACAGTGAAGAGATTGGCCTAACCGAAGTTGTTATAGTCCAGCCCTCTACCGCTGAACAAAATGAGTTGATCGCACAACTGATGCAACATGTTGCTGAATTAAGGGTTGAGGTCCAGAAAAAGCAAGATTTGTCAAATCCGGGTACCACTGCCAACATCCCAGGCAATGAAAGACCTCCACTCTACTTTTCTCCTCTAAATTCAAGTGCAAAACATCTCATTAACCCCCCTTTTAACCCAGCTCAAAATCCCCCCATCATCAATCTAACTGCCTCAAATCCCCATCACGCCTCCGCTTCCTACCAAAAGACATTTTACCCTCAAAGTACCAACCCTCAAACCTTCCCTCCTCCTCAAAATACCATCCCGCAAGCTTGTCCTCCACTTCAAAGCCAAAATGTTAACAATCCACAAACATTTCCCCATCTCCAAAATCAGCATACCAACCCTCAGACATTCCCCCAAAATTACCAAGCCCCTTTAACTACCCAGAATCCTTCCACCGCTTTGCTCTTGCCTCTAAGACCTATATTCCAAATCTCAATCCCAAATGAGCCTTATGCCAACTGCTCCGAACTTGATCAATACGAAGAACAAGAAAAAGAGTGAAGGGCTAAAGAAGAGTCATCCAAACAGAATCTAAAGGAGGAAATCTTGAAAGCTGTGAAGGAGTTGCATTATAATCCAGAGGTCGTCGGATTCAATTACGAAGATTTGTTCATCCATCCAAACTTGGACCTTCCTGAAGGGTTCAAAGTACCGAAGTTCGACACTTTTGAAGGAACCGGAAATCCATTGGCTCATCTGGGAGCTTATTGTGACCAACTCATAGGAGTTGGTAGAAATGAAGTTTTGTTAATGCGGCTCTTTAGTCGAAGTTTGAACGGGGAGGCACTAGAATGGTTCACTTCCCATGGGATAAAACAGTGGTCTAGCTGGAATGCACTAGCTAAGGATTTCGTCGAACGGTTCTCCTACAATGTGGAGATTGTTCCTGATAGATATTCTTTAGAGAAGATCAAACAGAAATCCACTGAAAGCTATCGTGAATATGTGTATAGATGAAGGAAAGAGATCGCTCGGGTTCGACCTCCCATGTCTGAGAAGGAGATCATTGAAGTGATCATACGCATTAAAGAATCAGAGTATTATGATAGGATAATGTTGCTTATTGGAGCAAAATTTGCGGAGACAGTCAAGGTAGGTGAGGCAATCGAAGATGGTCTTAAAACCGAAAAGATTTCCCGTGTTGCCACCCCAACCGAATCTTCAGGATTGTTGAAAAAGAAGAGAGAGTATGTGTCTTCCATTTCCTACGCATATGATGGAAAAAGATACTTCAGAAAATCTTCATCTTACAAAGGTTATCCTCAAGCTCCACAAAATTCATATTCAGCTTGTTATACCCAATCAGGTTATCAAACTCCACCACCGAGTTACAAAATTCAACCTCATGTTTATCAAACTCCACCTCCACATTATCAAAATACCCATCCATATTACCAAGCTCTACCAGTGAATTGTTCAAATATCCAATCAAGTTACCAAACTCCACCTCTGCACTACCAAAACACCCCTTCTAGCAACCGAGCTCCACAATACCCAAATTTCCAAACGCAAACACCAACTCACCAAAATCCTTCAAACTTCAATCAAGGACCTTCACATCCAGGAAATAATTACTATCCTCATCGCCCAAATCTTGAGAAGAAACCATCTAGAGTCTTTACTCCTTTGGTTGAGAGCCGAACACAACTTTTTGAGAGATTGAAATCAGCTAGCCTGATACAGACAATTGATCCTAAAAATATCAATGTCAATTCCAAGCTTTATAGATTCGATCTTCATTGTGCTTACCATTCAGGAGGTGTTGGGCATATTACTAAGGATTGTATCAACTTGAAGCATAAAATTCAAGACTTAATATATCAAAAGGTCGTCACTCTTCAGACTGTCACTCTTAATGTCAATAGTAATCTCATGCTGAATCATGGAGGGGTGTTATTAATATGGTTGAAGTCGAAGGAGATTTGAATGTGGAGAAAGTTATAATCTCAACCAACCGTGAAAAACTTAAGAAAGTTGTTACCTCTCCAACCAAAATAGAGAAATCCAAGTTTGTGATCATGACACCCCATCAAGCAAACTTTTCCAAAATCATTGTCTCACTCATATCAGTCTTTTCTAATGCAAAATGGTATAGGGGAAGAAATCAAAAATTTGTTCACCGAAGGTGATATTATGCTTAAAGAGATGATTGAGACGCCAGTTATACTAGAACTACGAGCCAAAGGAGCAAACGTCTAACTGGACATCCACTCCACTCTTGATTCTTCGCTCGTCTTGGTAGAAATAGACAATTTTCTATGTTATTTCTAAAATTGGTGGTGTTCCGAACGAAGCTCGACACCCATCATTTACTCTATTTTTGCCTCAATATGTTTTAATTTCCCACCTAATATTTTGAAAAGGCCAAATGATTTATCGTCATGGCCAAAGTTCTAATTTTCTTATTTCAAATGAAAACCTCCTTTAATGCGAAAAATTGCTTTACTTGCCTTATATTGCTATCTAATAGTATTTGCCTATGATTTCAGTGAAAATATTTTCAAATCTATCAATAGCATGTCATGTCACAAGCTGAATGAACAAAATGGGGTAGATGCAGACGAATTTGAGGACTACTGAAAAGATCATGGTACCCAAACACCTGGTTGAGGAATTCAGACAGTTCGAAAGTCACGATAAGCCAATTTCAGAAGAGATCGGAATAGTGAATCAGGAACATGATGAATGCGTCAAAGAAATCAAAATTGGTGCCTATCTGACAAAAACACAGGAAAGAGAACTCATCAATTTACTTAAAGAAGACATCGATACATTTATTTGATGACATTACGTGGTTGAGCATGAACATTGGATCTCATAAGTCATCAATCTACTCAAATGTGTCAAAAGATACAATGTTTGAAGACTCGATTTCTATCTTTTCCTTGTAACCGTCTTTATTTGTTTGTAATCGTTTATGCTTAGAATTTATCCCTTTTTAATGAACTATGTCTGACCTGAATTCTCTAGAATGAGATACATAAGTGGCCTATGTCGGCCTCGATCTTTTCCTTGATTAAATTTCTTATTTTTGTTAATCCTCGAGGTGGGAACTACGTTTGACCTAATTACTGCCTCAACGGGATATATAGACGCCACAACGGCTCGGTCATATCTCCCACAAGATTTCTAAATTTTTTACGATAGAAACTGGGACCAAATTTTTGAAAGGGACTAAAAAATTTTCAAGAAGAGGATCTCTCCAACAAATCAAGACTGAAGTTACGTTGAGAATTATAACTGGGACAAAATTTTAGAGAAGATCTCAAAAATTCCATGATTCGTTCATCGATGGTTCAAGATACACCGATTTCAATAAGGTTTATCAATTTGGAGCAAATTTGAATACCTCCAGCTTGATCAAAAGTTTAGAAGTGACTTCCAATTATCCTCATGTACATTATGAGATCAGAAGTCAACTTCAACAATCTTTAACATTTCAAAAGTCAGATCACCCAAACTTCAAGAATCTTCAGAATCTTTTCAACAAGTTATTAGATAAACCTTGAAGCATCAACCCCAAAGGATGCTCATTTAAGCTTGACGTGACATGACACTTGACAGTGACTTTTTTCAATTACAGCTTTTTGAAAACCTTTTTCTTAAAGATTTTATCAATATGTTTCAAATATTTTTGCATAAAAAGTTTTGTCTTGTCTATCGAGATGCAAGAGATCAGACCGATCAACTGAAGATAGCAAGACAAGGAGCAAGCGATTGAAGAAGTCAACACAGATCAGTTTGTTTTAAAAACTAACAATTTTTTTGTTGATGCAGGTTTATGAGACTGCCTCAAGTTCATCATATTTCTCCATTCAACGAATATGGAGAAGTCAAAATGGCGAGGAGCTCCCAACAATCGATAACTTTTATGTGGATGTAGGAAAGTCATTGAAATTTTTTAGAAGAAAAAGAAAGAGTTTGGAATACGAGCAACAACACCTCGTTTAAATTCCTAGCAAAGCATTAGTCACAATAAGTACAAATGTTCAAATATGAACAAGTGAAAGTATCACTCTCAACATGTACAAGCATTTACAATGACATCAAATTATATTTTTCAGCATTAAGAACGTTTGAAGAATATTCACGAATTCCGTTGATATTAGACGCAGTAATGTGAACTACCCAGAGGGACATCGTCTCTACCACCCAGATGGACATTCCTAGAGTATTATTAAATGAGATAATATCATCACCCAGAGGGACATCATCATTATTTTATCAATGAAATATCATCATCCTATCGACAGATCTTTGTTATCATTATCCAACCAATTGATCAACATTATCCTACCAATGGATCAACATTACCCCACCGACGGATCTTCATTATCATTATCCTACCAATGGATCAGCATTATCCTACCAATGGATCATCAACATTATCCTACCAATGGATCAACATTACCCCACCGACGGATCTTCATTATCATTTTCCTACCAATGGATCAACATTATCCTACCAATAGATCATCAACATTATCCTACCAATGGATCAATATTATCCTACCGACGAACCTTCTTCATCATCATCATCATTCTACCAACGGATCTTTATTATCATCATCATATCAATGGATCTTCATCGGTATTATCATAACAATGGATCATTGTCAATCATCATTTATCGATGGAGCATTATCATCCTATTGATGAAGTAGCATCATCTTATCAATGGATCAACATCACTCTACCAATGAATTATCGTCATCCTATCAATGAAGCATCATCATCCTATCAATGAAGCATCAATATCATCATCCTATCAATAGAGCATCAACATCATCATCCTATCAATGAAGAATCATTATCCTACCAATGAAGCATCAACATCATCATCCTATCAATGAAGAATCATTATCCTACCAATAGAGCATCAACATCATCATCACCCTATCATGTAGCAGCATTATCCTACCAATGGATTAACATCATCCTACCAATGGATTATCGTCATCTTACCAATGAAGAATCATCATCATTATTTTCATTTGCACGAACGTTATCAAGAGAGCCATCAACATATTACATCAGTCTATATTTTATTTCTTCATTATCAAAGGAAGAGTACATTTGAAGAATTATATTGCAAATATGAAATACAAGTTTTATTGGTCTAACGTCAAGTTGAGGAAACTGACGTTAAATGTTCAAGGAGAGCGACTAAGTGTCAACATGGTAAAAGACGTTATCTCTCCATCTGAATTACATTTTTATGCTAATGAGTTTTTATCTCAGTTTTTGTTGAGAGCGTTCGAGAGGATGAATTCTAAAAAAAACCACAGGTGCGGACGACATCCAAAGGGATACAACACAACGTGAAACTTTTTCTTAGCAGTAAACTGGGACATAGTCCAAAGAGGAATACCAAACTTTTAGGACACAAGCTGAGAAGCGACTTCCACTATAATTAAACCACACTCCTATCAAAAGGCATGTGGGTTGTTCTTTAGGTTTATCGGTTTCAGTTTCGCATCTAGAAAATTTTGTTTTCACTGAAGGCAACTTTCCAATCAAAGTGACAATGCTCTAAGAGCTTTGGAAATTATGTTCATGCAAGTTCTTAATTATGGGTGTGAACCATGTCACATTCATGGCTGAGAGGTTGCAATACTCCTTTTCATACTCAACTTACTTTTTCACTTTTCCAGAACCAAAGGTTATCTTGCATAATAAATTTCCTTTTCAACTGATTGAGTAGAATTACAAGCAGCCTGATTCCGTAGGTTGTGGGATATGTAGGCGGGATCAATGTTGAAAGCTCGGTTGTATTCCGACATTCACACTTAAATCTTATTCTCGAGCATTTCGGTCCCTTCATAATTCGGTATCAGGATGGCTTTTGAATTCTTTCAAAATAATGCGTCAAATCAAGCGTATCGAACTACAAGTGACCTGAATTCTCATATAGCCAGCGATATGTAGGAAACCCACTTCCGGGGTTTGGCCATAATTCCTAAAGTTCGTACCAAAAGCCATTTTTTTTAAGGAAGAAGATGTGGTCGGTCAAAATTGGATTCGTCAATTTCATTTGCCTCGAATTTCTTTAATCAATCCAAGTCAAACGAGGGACAGTTGTTGACACCAAATTTTGAACCTCCACAATATAGATTAATCATCGAGCATCTTTAATTTTTAAACGACTTAAAATAATTAGTTTTATAAAATTTCAAAAATAGTTTGCAAGTTATTTTAAATAGTTGTCATTTTTATAATTTTATGAATAATATATGTGTTTTATATAATTAGTACATTTTGTGAATGTTCGAAAATCGTCTCAAATTTTTTTTTAGTTTTATTTAAATATTTGGTTAATCAATTTAATTAATTAATAGTAGTTTATATTTTTGAGTTAATTAGTTTATAATTAAGTTAATTATTTTATTTCATTAAGATTAAAAAGCTCGTTAGTTTAATTATATTAATTCATCTTATTTAATTACTAGTCGAATTTACCAAATGAATTTCAAATTGGTAACATTTGTAATTTCCAATGGCTCTAATCATAATCCGTGTCCAAGTCTTAAATTCAATACAAGCCTTTTTTTTTATTCAACTCTTAAACCTTTATTGAGACCAATTTTGAGCCCATTCCAGGCCCACTTCTTTCATTAACTCAGCCTAACCCATTACAACAATACATATCAGCAACAACAATACCAAATTCCAGCGACAATACCCAACGCCCTCTCTCTATTTATTTTATCTATTTTTCATATTTGTTCAATTGTTTACTTGCAAAATTAATTTTCAGGTTCCTTAATTCAATTCCCCAAAAGATGAACCAACCATATTTCTAAAGACAAATAAGCATATTTTATTTGACTTTAGAATATCTAGTATTTAAATAATTTCCTATTCTATCCCCCTTTCCCTTTTAAAAAAATAATTTCAAGTCTTAAATTGTTGTTTCTTTAAAACAAAGTTTACTTTTATTTTAGAATCAATTAGCCAAATAGTTAATTATCGAATAATCGTGTGTTAGCGAGCATTTTGGGTGCTTTCAAACCCTTTCTGAAATGCTAATATGAACCCCGAAGCCCTTTTCAATTGATTTACTGTTTTAATCTTTTGAAATTAGTTTTCTTAATTTTTCTTTAAAAATTAAGTGGCGACTTTTAAAACCTCGTTTCTTTTTAAAACAAGATATCTCATTCGTTACCAGATTTCCCTAGACCTCACTGACTCCGATTTCATCCAAATCTGGACTAGGTTAGGAAATTTCAAATTACTACCAAAAAGTTTTCTATCCCCATTGGCTTTTCCCTAACGACGGAATCAGGTCGTTACAATAGATACCAATTTGCCCATCACTCGTCCCTGAGTGATCAACTAGGAAATACTGGCTAAAGTAAGGGTAGAGTAGTACCTGAATCGTTGAACAACTGGGGATACTTGTCCCGCATGTCCTTAGCTTTCGGACATCGCGGTCAAGAATTTCAACCGGTTATTCCTCATACAAAAGGTCTTGTTTAACAAAACTGAGTCTCACTTTAAGATATAATCTCCATCCCCAAACCAACCAATTGAATACCTACACATCATCTCATACAATGCCTCAATGAAGTCATCACAATACTCGAGTGATAATTATTGTTGCATGTACATTTAACTAACAACAAGGCTATTCTCAATAACCACCAAAGTTGATCGTACACACTTTATCAAGGACCTTGACACAATTATCAGGACGAATCCTTTCTCACATAAACATTATAAGATTCCAAATCAATACTTGCTACAATTAGAAGTGGCCCTGAACCAACCAACACACACTCATAATACTCAAACAATCATAGTTCTTATCAACATCTCCTTCTCACAACATAAATTTCCATGAGCTTAAGTTATAAAAATTTGATCTTTAGACATTAGATACTCATCGAGGGATATGTCCAAGCATACAAACCCTCCAACAACACTATCGAAATACTAGGTTTAGTAATTGTAGATTACCTATTAAGAATAGTAGAATTGGACCCAATGATCCTCACATTTAACCACACATAATCGATACATGATCCGACGAATAGACGAATATTAAAATTATCGGACAACCATAGATACGCATGGTATCTCTTCCATAAACACTCATAAGCAAGGTGGTACATGTAGAACCACTGAAATACTTTAACAACTGCAAGACAACACCACATATGTCATCTAAAATAACCAAATTTCCCAATCATCCCACTCAACCAAGAGACATCGCAGGATCGGTACCCCTGATCCACCACTAGGGATCTACCCACAAAAGTGAAAACACACGTGATCATAGCTAGTGAAACATACTCACCATCGTGTACAAAACAAAATAGATGGTCACGTAAGAATTTTACGGAATAACACTAAAGGTTTTCCTCTGAAGAGTCAATACTAGTCATTTCCATTGAGTTGACTCCACATACTTGTCACGACCCGAGAGCACCCCTTAGTCGTAACCGGCGTACTCGACCTCTCGGAGGTCTAATACAAGCCTCTTAGCATTCATTCATCGCATAAAACTAAAAATCATAAGGAATTAAAAACTTTCTTTATCAAGAAAACATTTCATTAAAAAAAAACAATAGCAAGCGGAAGACTTTCTAGACTTTATACATGATGTCTCAAAACCATCTAATACTTTAGAGTACAAAATTCGGGACCAATCCCATACA
>JAJOOR010027970.1:0-21174 GCA_036250505.1 Solanum acaule | reverse complement strand
TTAAGAAAAATTAGAAGAAAATTAAACAAATTATATCCAGAATATAAACAACTCAATATCACAAAAACTGATAACGACAAATTAGATCAATTAATAGATAATATATCTAAAATAGAATATAAATATATTCAATATTTAAAAATACAATGAGTAACGAGAACAATGAATATAGACAAAGACTCACTGAAATAATTGTGATAAAAAGATAAGAACTAAGACATAGGCAAGATAGACTTAGCAGTAATATTTTCGCAGGAATCTATAAAGAATCTATAGTAGCACAAAGAAAAACTATTTTGTATCTACAAATACAAATAGAAAATCTAGAATATAAACTTCAACATAATTTATAAATGAATAAAGAAGAATATGCCATAGATGAAAAAACATGTGAAAATTATGACGGATTAAAAATAAAAATAATATTTTCTAATCTAGGAAGAAGATATAAGAAAATAGGCAACACTTTAAATCTAATGTTAGAAAAAGAGACAGTAAAACTAGAAGATAGTTTAACTGCAATGATAAGAATAATAAAAGAAAATGAAGAAATAGATAGGCAAAGAGAAATAGAAATAATAAAACAACAGGCGAAAAAAGAAGTACAACAAGTAGAGGAAGTAAAAAATACCAAAATATTAGAATTAGAAAAGGAGTTAGCAATGTTAAAAGAAATGTATAAAATAAAACAAAAAGAGAAAGAACAAGAATCAAAATTAAAAGATGAAATAAATGAATTTGAAGAAAAATTACAATTAGAAGAAGAAAATCTAGAAATTGATGAAATAAATAATAATCTAGAAGAACAATGCTCAGAAACAAGCGAAACATACACAGAACTTTTAGAAACCTTAGAAAAAACTAAAAATCTGGAAGTAAATACCGGAAACGTAGAAATGGAAGAAAAACCTAGTACCTCAGGAATAAAGAATTCAAAACCTTTAAATCCAAGATATTATAATTCAAACTATGAACAATATGACAGAGATAAAACTATCTGGGATAAAAGACTAAATAAAAAATGGACACCAAAATCAACAACTGAACAACATAATTTCTTACATCTAGACTGCATGAAAGACATAAACAAAACAATCCAATTATGGATGGGATATATATCAAAACAATTAATAGATAACAAAATAGGAATGACAGAAACACCCGGATATATAGAAAGAACGATTATAGGAACAGTAAAATTATGGTTACAAAACTTAACAAGTGAAAGTTTAAAAATATTAAGAAGTAATAAAAAATTTGATGGTGAAATAGCTACAACGGCTATGGAATTATTATATAAATACAAAATTGCAATAAGGAATGAATTTAGCAGTATGACAACAGAAGTAGAAGAACAAAATAAAGAAAAAATAATAAATAGAAATCTAATGTCAAAATTAGCAATACGTAATATGTGTTATATAGATGAATATATATGCGCATTTAGAGAATAGTATTATAAAGGAACATACAATACAGAAGAAAGTAAAGAAATAAGAAAGCTATATTTTACAAAACTACCAGAACCTTTTAGTTTAAAAGTAATAAAAAGTTGGAATGAAGAAGGACTAACAGATACCCTAGGAGCTAGAATAAAATTCTTACAACGATGGTTTGTAGCACTATTTGAAAAACATAAAGAAGAAATACAAATGGAAAAAATACTAATAAAAAATTTAGCATGCTGTAAAAATAAAATCGCACCTCAATTTGGATGTACAGACAAGTATTATAAAAATAAATATAGAAACTATAGAAATTATAAAAAATATAGATCAAAGTATAAGGACAAAAAACCTAGAAGGAAATACTATATAAAAAATTACAAAATGAAAAGACCTTATAGGCCAAAGAAAAAATTAACATAATGTACTTGTTACAATTGCGGAAAATTAGGACACTTAGCTAGAGATTGTAAATTACCTAAAAATCCAAAGAAAAAACAAATCTCTGAAATATTAATAAATAGTGAAAAATATATGCAAATAGAATACATAGATTACAAATTAGAAAGTGATGACAGTATATATGAATTATCCTAAAACGAGATAGATGTTGAAAAAATAGAAGATAATTCAGTAATGATAGAATCAGATAAAGAAGAATCCGATATAGATGACTGAAAAAGATATAAGGATAATAACTAAAGAAGAATATGAAGATGTAGAATCTTTAGAACAAAAAATAATATTCGATAATAATATATTTGAACAAATAAAAGGAAAAGAACTAAACCTAAGAGTAGAAAAAATACTAGAAGTACCAACAATAAAAAATTGGTTTAAAAGACAAAAGGAAGAGTACTATGTGATAAGCCAAAAGGAACATATTATAGACTGTAAATATACCCAAGGTAAGGCTAAAATACCAATAACAAACAAAAGAATAATAAATAAGGAAATACAAAACATTAAAGCTAGGAATCCAATTAAATATGTACATTTGGGAGCAACAGAAATACTAATAAAAACATATTTCAGAGAAGGAATAGATACACCTATAGAAATATACTTAGCAGATGATAGAATTATACAACCTATAGAAAAAAGCATAATAAGTGCAGTAAGAGGTAATTTAATATATCAGAAATACAAATTTATAATAAGTGTTAACTACTCAGTAGCAGTAAATGATAGAAATATAGATAAATCCTTAGTGTTATATTGGAAAATGTCAGGAATAGAATTAGCCCCAGGAAGCAAAATATTCACGGCAAGATGTAAAAACTTATAAGTATTAACAACAAAGCATAAGATAATGGCAAAAAACAAGATATATAAGATAAAAATAGAAGATCCCTTTGAGAGAATAGTTACAGTCATAGATAATAATGATTATAGTTATACAAAAATCAATGTAGAAGAAAGACTTAGAAATAGTAAAATAAAGACTAAGTACATCAGTAAGCACATCAAAGAGAATACACTATGAAATACCCCAGACATCATCAAAAATGAGTACATCAGGAAAACTAAATTACAAAACTCCTAAACTGATAGAACAAATAACAAAAGAAACAAACCCCTATAATTATTACATAACAGGAGTGATGGCACAACGAAAATATCTAATACTAACAAATACTGGACAAGAAGAAAATTACATTACAAGAGAATTGGTAATAAAAGATGAGATAATAACTCAGGCACAATTATGCCCTGAATTACCAAAAACACTAATGACTACTGAAGAGATAACATAAAAGGAAATAATCATTGGAGGAATACCAATGGTAATAAAATTTAGAATACATCAAGGAAAAGAAAATATTACATTAGGAATAAAATGGCTAGAACAAACGAAACCATATAACTTGGAGGATAAGCAATTAACAATTAAATATGAAAATAAAAAAGTAACAATAAAAAGAACTTTAACATGAAATTATACATACTTGCAAACATAATAATGGAAGGATATTACAATAGATATTATACATCAATGATAGACACGGGAGCAGAAGCTAATATATGTAAATATAATTGTTTACCAGTTGATAAATGGGAAAAATTAAAAACACCATTAGTGGTAACAGGATTTAATAATGAAGGGAGTATGATTACCTATAGAGCAAAAATTGTAAAAATACAAATATGGGATAAGATATTGACCATAGAAGAAATATATAACTTTGAACGTACCACAAAAGACATGCTAGTAGGAATGCCATTTCTAGAGAAATTATACCCACATATAATAATAAAAACACACTGGTGGTTCAAAACACCATGTAAACATAAAGTAGGAGCTAAAAGAGTAAATAATAAAAAATGAAAAACAACAGAATGGATAAAAGGAAATGAAAAAATAACACAAAAATTGGAAAACATAAAAGGAGAAGACCCTAAAATAGAGTTGATCATATTTTCTATAGATAAAGTAAAAATAATTCAAGACAAATTAGAACTATTATATAGTGAAGATCCTTTACAAGGATGGGAAAAACAAAAAACAAAAATTAAGATTGAATTAGTAGATGACAATAGTATAATAATGCAAAAACCATTAAAATATAATTTTAATGACTTAGCAGAATTTAAGAAACACATAGATGAATGACTAGAAAAAGGATATATACAAGAAAGTAATAGTAAACATACAAGCCCAGCATTCATAGTAAACAAACCCGAACAAAAAAGTGGAAAAAGTAGAATGGTTATTGATTACAGAAATTTAAATGCAAAAACTAAAACATAAAATTACCCAATACAAAATAAAATATTAAAGATAAGACAAATACAAGGATATAATTATTTTAGTAAATTCGATTGTAAATCAGGATTTTACCATTTAAAACTCGAAGAAGAATCTAAGAAACTTACAACATTCACTGTACCGCAATGATTTTATGAATGGAACGTACTACCATTTGAATATAAAAATGCACTAGGAAGATACCAACACTTTATGGATAATTACTTTAAACAACTAGAAAATTGCATAGTATACATAGATGATATATTATTATATTCTAATACACAAGATGTACATATAAAATTATTAGAGAAATTTATAAATATTATAGAAACATCAGGCATAAGCCTGAGTAAAAAGAAAACGGATATAATGAAAAAACAAATAGAGTTCTTGGGAATACAAATCGATAAAAATGGAATAAAAATGCAAACACGTATAGTACAAAAAATAATTAACTTAGAAGAACAATTAGATATGGAAGAGAAAATACAATCATTTTTAGGATTAGTAAACCAAGTAAGACAATACATACCGAAATTGGCAGAAAATTTAAAACCTTTACAACGGAAATTCAAAAAGAATGTGGAATATCAGTTTGATAAGAAGGAACAAATACAAATAACTAAAATAAAATTATTATGCAAAAACCTGCCTAAATTATATTTTCTGGATGAAAACAAAAAATTTATTTACATAGTAGAATCAGATGCTAGTGAAAAGAGTTACGGAGGAGTTTTAAAATACAGGTATGATAAAGAAAAAACAGAACATCATTGTAGATATTACTCAGGAACATTTACAGATACGGAAATAAAATGGGAAATAAACAGAAAAGAATTATATTCAGTATATAAATGTCTGTTAGCATTTGAACCATATATTGTATATAATATATTTATTATTAGAACAGATAATACACAAGTAAAATGGCGGCTAACAAGAAAGGTACAAGATTCCATTACTACGAAAGAGATAAGGAGATTAGTCTTAAATATATTAAATTTTACATTTACAATTGAAGTGATAAGAACTGACAAGAATGTTGTTGGAGATCACTTTTCAAGAAAAAGCTACGCAAACTGAAAAAGATACCACTATGGAAGAGTTACTCAAAACCATGGCTATACTTTGTACATAGATGGCATGGGTGAAGAGATCAACCAAATAAAAATTAAGTTAATCAAAAATTTGAAAGTCAGACGCATGACACTAAAAATGCAGAGCTACGTCAATCGGAAGACGAAGAAATTACAGAGCTAGAAGGAGACGCTGGGAAACTCCATAAAACCCATAATGTTTGCCAAATGATAACTGCAGGTATGAGCAAATCAGTTAGTGGAAAACAACACAAAAATTTAAATTTAAACCAACTATTTGAAAAACCTTTTACCCCAAAACCACCAAGAAACTTTCCAATAGCAGAACCACAAACATCCACATATGCAGATAGCCTACACCACGATAAAAGGATCTACAACCATATTACCAGAAGTTATATAGAAAATATCCATAAAATCCAAATCTATCTCAACCTTAATCCCAAATCTACCACAACTAAAGAACCAAACCAGGACTATTTAACTCAGAAGTTACAAGGCTATAATAGATTAATTGCACAACCAAAAACCAATACAAATCTAGTCAAAACATGTTACAATTATGGATTACTAAATACGATATACACCTATGATGGAGAAGAACTAAGCGGAATCCCAGAATTACACAGATCATTTATAACCTATAAAAGAGTAACCAAGGGAAATCTATTTTATATAAAATTCTATACAGCACCGGCTAAATATTATATGAAGAAATAAAACCTCCAATACAAGTGGTAAAAATAGGTTTGACAAAAGATATGATAATACTAGAAGATATCGAACAACAACCAGAGATACAAAAAATGGACATACCAAGTTTTTACGCAAATAAGAGAATTATTGGAATATCAACTATCATTCAAGAATTAGCCAACAATTATATAAATGGAAACGCTATATGGAGTTATTATTCTAGGGACCAGTTAATGATTTATTCCAATTCCAGAGAGTTAAGGAAAGAAGATATGGACGAAGTCCAGAGATGGATTTTATCATTAGTCAAACCAGAAAAATGACCTACGACACGAGCACTAAAGATGGGAATTATTTCAGCAGAACTATTAACTAGGTACTGTAAGCTAATAGGACATAAGTATCCTGATCATATATGTTTGAAGTGTAATAGAGAAGACAACATAATTCCAGACGTACAACTGGAATAATTATCTAAGAGCAAACGACAAAACAAAAAGATAAGAGATAAGAGATAAGAAGAGACAAGAAGACAAAGACAAAGGAAGCAAGAAGATAAAGAAGATAAAGAAGAAAAAAGAAGATAGTGACATAAATAGTAAAGCTGCCCCCTTTACTTTTCTGAAAGGTCAAATGTGAATAGTAAAGGCCAATAAATAGTAGAAGTCATTTGTGAATAGTAGAAGACAGATGTAAACAGTAGGAGTCATTTATTTTCTTATACATAGACATAGATGTAAACATTGTAAAGAAAGCCTTTATTACGGAGCACTTGTGAAAACACTCTCTAAATAAAATATAAAAGCTTTTTGTATCTAATGGAGCAAACTAACTCAGCTTTCATGGAAAAGCAAGAGGCAAAGGTATATTATTCTTTAAATATGCAGAACTAAATTCATATATTCCTGAATATCATAACTATGACTGAATAAGCTTATGTTAGTTATTATGTATTAGAATTATACTATGTCATGTTTTCTAGTTTATTAGCAAACAGGAAAAGAGAGAAATCTTCTATAACTATGTCATCCTAAAGTTGAAACCGGTAGGCGAAGAAGCTGTGTAGGGGAGTAAACACAGTTGAGGCGCTGTTTAAGAAGAAAGTATCTGCTAAAGTACAATGCTAGTAGTGACAGGAAAACATGATAAGGGACAATCTAGTTCATAATAATCTAATATCACCTTATTCAGTTATGAATATGATAGGAAGGAATAATTTAAAAAAATCTTAATTTGAAGATGAATACATTTATTCATGATGAAATGATAAGAAGCTATGAGACACTAATTTTATATATACTCAAAGATATAGAAATCATTGAATAAAGAGAACTGATACGGAAGAAGATATTTGATTATGAAGAAACTGACTTATTAGAACAAACATGGTATGAAATAGATCTACATGACCTATGCTTAGTCAATGAAAGGATAGAGTTATATGATCTAGAATAGAAGATTCAGATTAAAATGAACTACAAATATTTACAATATTGGATAGAATCTATGGAAGATATAAAATTATTAGAACAATTAATGGAGGAAAATTTATATATGTATCTAAGAACCCAAGATATGTTATATCTAAAGTATATCATAAATGATATTAAAGAAATAACGAGATTAAAACCCCTAGCAAAAGAATATTATAATAAAACTTATACTGAAGATTACTATAAGAACGATGAAGTCCGCACCCCCGAAAAATGGTAAAAGAATTTGAGAAGTCGATTTTATGATTGAAAACTACGGGCAGTACTTCCATTTACAACCCGTAAATGGAGTTCGTAGTTGCAGATTCTAAAAACTCTATTTGCATAATCTCTAGTAAGACGCTCATAAAAAATTACTCCAAACTCTAAATGATAGAAACTTGTTAGTGTTGGAAAGAAGATTCATAGAACTTTAATTTGACAGGTCATGGTCCACCTAATTCATTTTAGGCTAAGATAAAGGGTCATTTTAAGTTGACTCTTGCATGAACTAATATGAAAAACATAGTCAGTATGAAGGTTTTGAACTCAACTTAGTACTAGAGGTCTCTTATGATCCTAAACAACTTCCAATCAACTTCCCACTCATAGGAATGAACCTTAACATATAAGCACAAGTAGGATATTACCTTGTTTAAGAAGATATACTTACAATGAAAGATTCAAATTCTACGAGTAAAGTTTTGAGGTGTTCTAAATCATTAAATATTTTTTTGCAACATAAACTTGGCCAATTTTATCTAATAATCAAAAAAGTCAGTAAATATTTTTTTGCAGCCTATGTTACTCAAACTTTCTAAAACTGTTGGTTCGTCTATGTAAGATCGTCCAAAAACAAATGACTTTTATGGGATCTAGTAAACTTTTAAGGGATCCAGTAAACTCTTGACAATATTATAGACCATCGCTCGTGTCAATGGGGGCGCGAGGCAGCACGAGCAACATCATTAGTAGTAATAGACGGAGAAGGAGTAGTAGTAGTAGTACTAGGAGTACCTGAAGGCTCACCGTCCTGAGTGGGAGGAGTTGTATCTGCCTCCAACATGTCTATATCGACCACTAGGGATATTTCCACCAGCATTGCTCGCCTCTGCTCAGCCTCGTCCATGGTGCACTCGGCCTCAATCCTCTGAAAGTCAGTAGAACAACTGGGAGTCACTTCCACATCCGTCTTCACAACAAAGCGCATTCTAGTATGCCGCACAACTTCGTGATTAACACTAGGAAAGGGAGCAATGTCTGGCTCTACTTGGAACTCATGGCCATCTCCTCCGTAATGATCAACCCAAGAATTAGTTTATCCCGATCAATAATATAACCCAACAAAGTTTCCTTCCGATACCGAAGTATGGACTCATTCTAGGATGGCATCAGTGTGCTGCTAATATACCGAACAGTACTGCGCAGCTATATTCAAGTCGTTTTTCTAAATAAGGACCTATGGATTGATCCATGGTGGTGTAATGTCAGAAATCCAAGGGGCCAGTCACCGCTTAAGGTCTTCTAGGGTTTTCTTATCAATTTTATCCGCCAAGAAAAGTATTATATTGACAGTGTACCCCAATGCCTCAATAATATTTGAACTACTGCACTTAACCTTTTTACCTTAGAAAACCACATGATCAACCGATATGAATGAACTAGTTTTCTTTCCCCTTTGGGACCAACCTCCCATACTATGTGTAGAACTCCCGGACCCAAGAAAGTTTGTATGAGCCTCAGGATTGTGAGAAGAGCTCAAATTTGTGGAATAGAATGGTATGCCACACATCTGGATACTTGTCCACCAATCCATCACTGGACAACCTCTTCTCTTCCAATATTGTATGCAGCCCGGCAGCCTTCAATTTGTTCATCGAGCGAGGTGGAGGTGCCTGTACCGGAGGCACTAGTGGTGCCTACTCAGCATTCTGTGCTGGAGGTGCATAAGGTAGAGGAGTGATCAGGAGTCTAGCCAAATCATGCAGTTCTTAGGAGCACAACTCATCCCATGTCCTCTGAAGAGTTTAGTTATCCTCTGGCTCTGACACAGAGGCTGGCGATCTAGACACCGAATTATCCTCATGATCAGATTTTGAAGTAATGAGGTGGGTGTCATAGATGCCCATGTTGCCAGAGCTTTACTCAACCAACTCATCTCGGCAGGACCATTCCCTTAATGTGTGCCCTTTCCCCCCGTCGGAGGAAGTTTGGGCAGTGTTGATCATGGCGGGTCAGCCACTTCAGAAAAATCCACTCCTTGTGCTCTCTTTCGGGGATTGTTGGTTCCTTCCGGGAACGTTAGGTCTATCCATATCTCCAAACAACACATATCGAAACAATGCATTAGAAACAAGTCATTCAAACATATGTTTTAAAATTTGCAGAAAAACTCACCGACTTGTTCGGCAAGTCGCCGAATCCATTCATTGACCTTTAGCAGGCTCACCGAAACTAACTGAACAAAATGTCATATAAATAAGCACAAGTCGGTGAGATCGAAGGCAAATCAACAAGACGCCGAATTCAACAAGACAGCTCGCCAAATATTACAAAATGTTTTACCAATAATTTGGACTGAAAAAAGGCAATCACAGATAAATTTGGCGAGTTGCCGAGTGAACTCGGCCAGCACAAGGATATAGTTGAATGTTACAGAGACTAACAACGAACTTTCAGGGTAAAAAAGGCGATAACAAAGACATTTGGTGAACTGCAACGTCAGTCAGCAAGCTCGACTAAGCTCGCCGAACTGTTTCTCATGTCAGATTTCAACCCCTACTTCCAATTATCCGTGCACAGCCTATGAGAACAAAATTACAGCCCTATTCTATGCATTAACACCTAGCCCATATCTCTAAAAACCCCGAGGTACACATACTTCCCCTATTTTATCTCTAATCAAGCAATCAACGTATTTTGCCCTTATGAATGACGTCACCCGCTCTATCATTAGGAAATTTAGTTGATCGATAGAAATTGAGTTAGTCCAACTTCACCCACACCAAACCTAATATGCTACAACCACACACCAGCAAGTTCAAGCAATTTAAACACGAAATTCAACATATAGGGGCCAAACAAAAAATTTAACATGATATTATAGTAGTCCATAGTTCAAAATCAACCAAATATTCAAGATAATGCAATAGATCTAACAATAATACGAGCATGCATAGCAAAGGGCAAGAAATCAAATTAAGAGCAGGACACCAACCTTAGAAGCAAACAGACACAAAAATAAGGCGAGTAAATACGAAAGCAAATGCAAATTCCTACCAAGGAATGACACCCACGCAAGAATATCAAGAAAACTATGATCTAAATTGGAAGTGTAATAGTGCAAGAGTGGAAAAATGCAAAATAAAAGGGAATTTTGAATTTAAAATGGTTATAATCCTTTTTGACCCAACAGTTTGCGCTCAAATCTGCGGTATCGACTTATGTCGCCGACTCGTTCGGTGATGCGCTGAATAATACTTTTGCCCGCCGAAGTTACCAGAACTCCAACCCTTTGGTTGGTAAAAAATGAGATCTATATCGAACTCGCCAACCTATTCGGCCATTCGTCGAATGGTAACTGAGCTCGCCCAATTACCCCTTTTTCCCCAAATTTCAAATTTTCAGCATGCAGATATAACAATATTTATTCAAACAATATAGTTAAGAACTAAAACTTGAGTTGCCTCCCATGAAGCACTTAATTTAATGTCGTGGCAAGACGAAGACACACTTTCAAGCTTTATTCTTTGGGTTAACCATGGTATCACTCGGTAAACCTCCTTTTGGTCTTGGATTTAACTGAGTTTATATTTGACCTATCTATGTTTCCAATTGCTTAAAAGATACCGAGTCTGAACTAACTATTTGGTTCAGAGAAGAGACATCATCTTTCAGTACCTTTACCAGATTTTCCGATCCTTCCACTTTGTCGAGAATGCGAGCAATCATATCTTCAGTGCAATTTTTTTTAAGATCAGCCCTTGGCTCCTTTGGCTTTCAACGCTCATGGGGAGGTATATATCGTTCTTTGTCGCCATCCCGCTCTCTCCAATTCATACCACGATCATGCCATTCCTTATCTCGGTGTCTCAAACCGTCATCGCGATCTCTGTTCCAACCTTGATTTCCAGCCGGTCTTGGATAGTTCGAATGGAATCCTCCTGCCTAATTTGCTAAGAAGTATACTTCTTCATTGTTAATGGCCTCAAAAAGTGCTTCATCTGGATTCACTTCACTAACTTTGACCATATTCACCATCTCAGAACCACTTCCCATAATATGCTTCGTCAATAGGTCCATTTGGGACATCATCTTGACTATGTTTAGATCTAGTTCATGGTTCTTTTTAATTTTTTCCTTTGTCATCTCGAAGTTCAAATGAGACACTTGATCTTCCATAGTATACCAAGCACGATTAATTTTTGTCATCTCATCAAGAAGGGTAGATGCTATGTGAAATGGTTGTTGCATGATTCCTCCTCGAACGAGTTGGTCTGCCATACCCTTGTTGACTGAGTTGAGGCTCCGGTAGAAATATTGTAGCAACACATTGTTCGTTAGTCCATGAGTTGGACATTAGAGTGGCAACTTCTCAAACCTTAACCATGTATCATGAATAGGCTCACCATCCAGTTTCTTAAAGTTTAGAATAATATCCCTCAACTTCACCATATTCAGGAGAGGGAAAAACCTTACATAAAATGCATCAGTGAGCTCCTCCCAAGAAGTATTGATTCCCTTGGTAAATCAGCCAACCACTTCGTTGCCTACCCCATTAGAGAATAGGAAAACAAATGAAGTCGGAATGATTCCCGAGTGATGTTGTTGAATAAAATGGCCCACACATGTCACGATCCAGGGGTACCCCCTAGATGTAACATGGCGGACAAGACCCCGAGTGGCCTCATACAAGCTACTTAACTTTCATGGTCAAGATAATAGAAATTTTTGGGAAATTTAAAATATTTTTAACACATTCAAAGTTTGATAAAACGAGGCGGAAGTCTTATACAATTGTCTCAAAACCATCTAATAAAATAGATTCGTGGAACACAGCCCATACAACAGTGTTCAAAACTTAAAATAAAAGAACACGAGGAAATAGTGGCCAAATCCTAAAATCCTAAAGTCTTGCGTCTACTAATGATCCTAGCTAGAGGGATGAGAGTCGAGATTGTCAGACCCTACATTTGGATAAGAAATGTAGGGAAGATTATGCATTAGTACAAGCATATACTGAATATGATAACTTGCATAAACAACATAAACATATGAGTTAGACAACATAAAGCACAATCAATGCACATAATATATCATCATAACATAGGAGGGGTACTTCTTGAAGTAACCTCAATTTATCCTTAGTCAAGACTTGGGTAATCCACCACTAGTCTTACATATCATGGAAGGGAACTAAAGCAACAATCCGAGCTTATAATAAATCTTAACATTTCACATATTATTCTTGCTTACTTTTAAAGACATAGGGAATCACCTCTTTTCCTAACTATAATGGTTAATGGGTATTCACCTCTTGCCTTACTGTGAAAGATCATTGGTAGTTACTTCTAGCCCTATTACATAGGTTCATGGTTACTCACCTCCATTTCAAACACCACGTGACATGGGTACTCGCCTCCATTTCAAACATCATGTGACACAAGTACTCGCCTCTATTTCAAACATCATGTGACACGGGTACTCGCCTCCATTTCAAACATCATGTGAGACGGGTACTCGCCTCCATGTCTATCTATAAGGATCATGGGTACTCGCCTCCATGTCCAATCATCATTATAGGAACGTGGGTAGTCGCCTCTTGTTCAACTTCAAAGAATTAGCGTAATCACCTCTTAATCTACTCTAGGAATATGGGTAATCACTTCATATCCTTCTCATTTAGAGGTCAAGGGTAATCGCCTCTAGCCTCATCAATTTCATAGTCTTTTAACTTAAATTCATTTTAGGTGAGAAATCCTTTCAACCTAGAATCATTCAACGTGAGAAAGCCTTTCACATTCATACATACATAAAGGAAATCATGTGGGAAATTCCCTTCCGCAATCAATCACATAAACAATCAACAATAAATGCATAAGCTTCACTCTGAAAGCCATTCATATCATAATCATCATTTATGCTTCGTTTAAAAGCAACTCTAATCATAACTCATCATATATGCTTCAATTTCAAAGCAACTCCAATGTTTCTCATCAATCTTATAAGTATACCTCTAATCCCACAATTTCTCCTATCATGGCATGAAACTCATTTACATCAATTTCATCTTTCTAGACATGGGGTAGGCATGGGTATATGCAAATTCTTCCTAAAATATTTAATACTATCAATTCATGCATAAACAATCATAACCCCATCATTCAGATCAACATTCATCAATACCCAGAACTTTAGAAGAAAACCTAACTCAAATTGGGGAATATGTACTCAATTGGGAAATCTTAGGGGCTCCATGGATGCACGAATTCCATGGATGAATAAAGCTATCATACTTTGTTATCAAAGGCCACAAGAAATTGGAGAATAGATACTTGACCTTGGCCTAGCTTCACCCTTCTTCTTCTTTTTCAAGTTTTAGAGAGAAATATTTGGAGAGGAAGAACTTTGATTTTCTTTTGGGTTTTGAGAATAAAGGCTTGAATGGGTGTGTTTTGGGTTTAAAATCACTTATATATGGGTCCTTGGCTTGGGTTAAACGACATAGCTTTGATTTAAATAAAACAGGAAAAAAACCAAAAGCCCCTAAACTTTTAGTGGACTGAACCACTTCAGGCCAGTCTCCACGAGCCGTGGTGGCTTCCCCGAGCCGTGGTGCCAGCTAGGGTCCTTGACCAGTTGCTTGGAAAACCACCACTAAATCCTAACTTCCCAAACGCCCACCTCCACGAGCCGTCAAGTGGCTGGTGAGAGGAGGCTACTTAAACCTGCCCACTGCCTAGCCTCCACGTTAATGACAATGACCCGTGGTCCCCACCACGAGCCGTCATGGTGGTCATGGGAGTTGAGGCTACCTTGGCTAGCTATTGTGAGCCACCATGAGAAGCACCACGCCTCGTGGTGTCTTTCACGGCCCGTATGGGTCCACATGAAGGTTTCCCAGGCTAACTTCTTTGGCTCATGACCTCTCACTTGGTCAGTTGCTTAGACTACTAGATTTTGAGGTGTTACATTATCTCTCCCTTGGGAACATTCGTCCTCTAATGGAATTCTAGACACCTCACAAAGGAAAAGACTGAAAATTAGCAGCCTATCATGCATGCAATTTCATCAAAATGCACATATCAAGGAGGAAACATCTACTCCAAGCTAAACAAATTTAATGCATCAGAAGAAAGGTAGGAACTATCCCTAGCAAACCAATATACTTGAAATTTTAAGATTTCTCATATTCAAGGAGGAACTATCATCTCCAAGCTAAAAGCATGCTCAACATAATCACATGGAGCATATATGCAATCTATTCTCAAAAGCATATATCGAAGGAGGAAATATCAACCCCAAGCTAAAGCATGTTCAACAACTTATCTCATGAAGTCTATAGGCAAGTCATACTAAATGCACAACAACATGAGGAAAATTAATCATGTAAATTGATTTTCACTGAAAACACAAGTGTTTTTTGAACGTGCATAAAAAGGAAATCACGGGAATATCTAAAACACACATAACACCCAAACAAAGAGTAAACAATGAGGAACTCTTTACCTCAAGCTCGAGCAGGAGTAGAAGGAAAAAGATGAGGATATTGGGACATCATATCGGCCTAGGCCTCCCAAGTAGCACCCTCAAATAAATGACTCCTTCAAAACACTTTTACGGAAGGAACTTCTTTATTTCTCAACCTCTTGACTTGCCGGTCTAAAATCTCAACCGAAACTTCCTCATAAGAAAGATTTTCATGAACTCTCAAACCTTCTAAGGGAACTAGGGATATTGATTATCAAACACATTAGTTTAACATAGATACATGGAAAATTGGATGCACCAATGCCAACTCCTTAGGCAAATCTAGTTCATAAGCAACCTTACCAACATGTCTCACAATTTGATATAGGCCTCCATAATGGTGACTAAGCTTCCCTTTCTTACCAAACCTCATTACACCCTTCATCAGTGAGATTTTAAAGTAAACCCAGTCGTGAGAATCAAACTCAAGGTCTCTTCTTCTAACATCGGCATAGGAATTTGTCAACTTTGGGCTGTTCTCAACCTCTCTCTAAATAGCAGACTTTTTCCATAACCTCATGAGCTAACTCGGGTCCTATCAAGCCTAATTACCCCACCTCAAACAAACCTGTAGGAGATCTACACCTCCTACAATGGAGAGCCTCATATGGAGCCATACCAACACTAGAGTGATAGCTATTATTATAAGCAAACTCAATCAATGGCAAATGGTCGTCCCAATTTCCAATGAAATAGATGACACACACTCTCAACATATACTCTAAAGTTTGGATAGTACACTCTACTTGCCCATCGGTTTGAGGATGAAAAGTCACGCTAAGCTTAACTTTACTGCCAAAACCCGTTTCAAAAGACTTCCAAAACTGTGAAGTAAATTAAGTACCTCTATCATAGATAATGAACAATGGCACTCCATGCAACCTTACCATTTCCCTTCAATACAATTTAGCATAATCTTCCATCGAATAAGAAACTTTGACGGGAATGAAATGGGTCGATTTTGTCATTTGGTCTACTATAACCCAAATCAAATCAAATTGCCCCAATGTACGAGGCAAACCAACTATGAAGTTGTTACGACTCAGAAAACTAGACGGTAAAACTAGAGCCATATGAGAGAGGTGTTGAGTTTGATGTTGTGAAATGATTTCTCGAGCTTAGGTTGAGGGGTTTAGGGGGTTAAACGTCAAGATACGATTCCCTAAAGACCAACAAAGGGTCCTTGAGGAGGACCCTAAATTCTAACCCCCAAAGCTAGCCAAGAACCAAAAATCTGCTAAAATTTAGGGACTTATGGATGGGACCTACTGTGCGTAGGTCCATCCATGCCCTGTGGAACCAACTCGTTAGTCAAGCCCTTAGAAAGTGAGTTGTAGACCACCATCCACGGACCTGCAAGATGGGGCATTACCCCACTCACGGTCTGTGAGTCCTGGGTCGTGGATGGCACCTGTAAACTACCTATTCTTGGCCAAGTTGAGGGCAAGGTGATAAATCCTAGGGTGGTTAGTTAAGTTAGGGGCCATTTTATGTTGATTATTTAGACTGAATTAAGACCTTTTAAACATAATTCCCAAAACCAAAAATAGTAACCACCTCCTCTCCAAATAATTCTCTCTCTAGAAACCTTTGTTGGAGAAGAAGAAGTCAAGGTTTAGAGCTCAAGAGTTCAGCTTTCTCACTCAATTTTGTGAGGAATCTGCAATCAAGGTATGGTAGTTTTCATCTATGGGTAGCTTTCACTTATAGAGTCCCTTCAAAACATGATTTCAAAGCTTCCAATTTCTCCTAAAAGTTAGGGTTTCAATCTAAGTCATGGGTTCAATTTCAAAACGTTTTCAATGGTTGATTTATGATGAATTTAGATTGAATTGATGAATTAATGTTGATTTATGATGAATTTCCCTCACGAAATCATGAATCCCCCAAAATACTCAATTGTGAATTTGTGATGTGGGTTGATAGAATATGGAAGCATGTTAATTGATTATGTCTATATTAATTGAGTTATTGAATCTTGATATTCCCCTTATCTAATATAGTATTCTAGATGTTTGGGTTGAGTTTGATTCATAGCCTTGGAAGGAAAAGTTTGAAGAATTGATGTATGATCATGATGCTGTGTAAATGCTTTGTGATTTCAATGAAATTAATGTGGTCATGTCTAGAATGCAATTGTGTTATTATTGAAAGGTTATTCTAAGTTATACACTTGTGAATGATGATGATATAATGTGAAAGGTTTCTTTAATGTAATGATACATCTTGAATTGGTAGGCTTAGGGCATCCTGTTCTTGTGTAAATGAAAGTGATCTTGATTGAAATACCTTGAATTGGTAGGCTTAGGGCATCCTCTTATTGTGTAACTAAAGTATCTTGACTTAATGAACATCGAATCGGTAGACCTAATGGTGGTAGCCCTTTATGATGAGTCTACGAACTACTAATGTAATGATGAACCTTGAATTGGTAGACCTAATGGTGGTGGCCCTTTCTTGCCGATTCAATGAGCTATCCTAATGATGTACCTTGAATCGGTAGACCTAATGGTGGTGGCCCTTTCATGTGTAATAATGTACTTTGGGTCGGTAGTCCTAATGGTGGTAGCCCTCTCAGGTATAATATTGTTAATGAGAATGAACTACTCTATAGGAATGTAAGTTTAGCACTGAGTGGATATGGTAAGATGGAAGCTCTCCCCATGTCAGGTCGAGTTTCAATGAACATCTTTCTTATCCCAAAAATATGTGCCCACATAGGTTACCAGCTAGTGGATCCACCTAAGCTAAAATGTTATTGGTCCTACCTTAGGAAAGTAGACCAACCCTTTACGGTGTGGGATAGACACTGGATTCCATGATTTGCTCACTTAGTCTATGTCGATTAATGCTTATTCCCATCATTTGAGTTAAGTGCTATGGTTGCTCAAGAGGTTCTATGAAGTGTGGGTGGTAGTATGGGATGCCATTCATGCATTGCACGAGTAGGCTTTGAGAGGGCTATGGTGTGTTTCTCTAATGTCATAATGTCTAATGAATGAATGTACTCATAATGATGCTAATGAGAATGCTGACTTAAAGGCTTAAAGAAATTATGAATGCTTAACTTGGAATGTTATTATGAGTTACTTTCCTTGTCATGACTTATTAAATGTGAATGTTCCTTATCCGTGATTATTGACTAAAGATGAAAATAAAGAATGGTAAGTATATCTATGGTGCCCTCAAAGTGTTACTTAGTATGAATGGTAGTATGGGATTCCATTCCTACATTGCACAAGTATAGCTTAGGGTTACTTAAGATGATGGTTCTAATGTATTGTAATGGCTTACATGTTGATATGCTTGTATCTTATGCCTTTTTACTAAAGTTCATGATGTTTCTCAAAATTGGCATATAGAATGGTTTTTAACCAAAATGACCCTTTTAAGCATTATTTTTGCATGGCTATCATACTTAGTGCATTTGTGTGCTAACCCATATTTTTTCTATTTTTCTACAAAGTTTAGGTTCCAGATCTTAAAGTGACTTCTAGTGTTCAAAGCTTGGATGGATTCTCTCCAAAGCTAGTTGCTGAGTCCTCATGGTTTGAGGATGAGAGTTGTCATTTTTAATTTCTTTTCTTTCATTATACGTTTCAGACTATGTTGAAGGGATGTGACCCTATCTTTGATTTAAGTTATATTAGATGGCCATGTGAGACGAATAGACTTCCGCTGTTTGTTTTTAAATAATGACCTCGATTGTATGGATTAAAGGATTTAAATTCTGTGTCATTTTCTTATGTCTTATGTTATGAATGCTATATGACTTGTATGAGGCTCTTTGGTGTCTTGTACGCTGTCTTACGTCCGGGGTGTAGGCTCGCGTCTTGAAAGAAGTCCATATTCAAATTTTCCCACTTTCAAGTAGGAATACTAATGTCTTGAGATAAACCTCCCGGTTTCTGATGCTCAACTTGCACTTGTTGGCAATTAGGACACATCCCACAATATCCTTTTTCATCCCATTCCACCAATAAATCTCCCACAAATCATAGTGTAACATGGTGGCTCCCAGGTCAATGGAATACCGAGAACTATGGGCTTCTGACAAGATCTATTCCTTTTAAGTCAACATTCAGAACACACAAACGACATTGATATCTAAGTATACCATCTCCCCCTTGGGAGAAAGCCTTAACAGACTTTCTATGTACCACTTCTTTCCATTCTGCCAAAATTGGATCAAGTCCTTGATTGGCCTGCACATCCGCCACAAAAGACGACTCTGAGCCTTTATGAACCATAACACCACCCTTTGTGGAATCCACCTAACTGTAAAACCCATTCAGACCAATCTATGTACATCTCGTACAAATTCTCTTTTACGTTCATCTATATAGGCAATAGTACCCATTGATAATCGGCTAAGAGCATCCTCTACTACATTCGCCTAACCGGGGTGATAGAGAACACTCATATCATAATCTTTCAATAAATCAAGCCACCTTATTTGGCAAAGATTCAGATCTTTTTATTATACACATATTGTCGACTGTTGTGGTCGGTAAACACATCTACATGCAGACCATACAAATAATACCTCCAAGATATTAAGGCAAAAACAACCACCGCTAGGTTAAGATTGTAGGTTGGATAATAACTTTCATGGATCTTAAGTTGTCTTGAAGCATATACAATGACTTTCCCATTTTGCATAAGGACACATCCTAACCCAATTCTCCAGGCATTACAATAAACAACAAAACCATCTATCCCTTTCGGTAAGGTCAACACCGGAGCAGAAGTAAGTCTATTTTTCAATTCCTGAAAAATCTTCTCACAAGGTTTAGACCATACGAACTTGGACTTCTTTTGAGTCAAAGCTGTCAATGGAGAGGCAATGGAAGAAAACCCCTCAACAAACATTCTATAGTAACCAGCTAAACCCAAGAAACTTCTAATATCAGATGGTGATAGAGGTCTAGGCCAACTCTTGATTGTATCCGTCTTCTTAGGATCTACCTCAATATCCTTACATGAAACAATATGGCCAAGAAAAGCTACTAACCTTAGCCAAAACTCAAATTTGCTAAACTTCGCAAAGAATTTTTGGTCGTTGAGAAATTGCAACACAATCCTCAAATGATCAATATGTTCATCCTCACTTCTTCAATAGATCAATATATCATCAATAAACACTATTTAAAACATATCAATGTATTGTCTAAATCCCCTATTTATCCAATCCATCAATGTCGTCAGAGCATTAGTCTAAACAAACGACATCACTAAAAACTCCTAATGACCATAACGAGTTCTAAAAGTCATTTCCGGAGCATGATCTTTCTTCACCCTCAATTGGTGATAACCTGATCAGAGGTCAATCTTAGAAAAGTAACTCGCTCCTTAAAGTTGGAAAAACAAATCATCTATCCTGGGAAGAGGATACTTCTTCTTAATGGTCATCTTGTTTAATTGTCGATAGTCAATACACATACAAAGTGAACCATATTTCCTCTTAACAAACAAAACTGGAGCACCCTGAGAGATACTCGGTCGGATGAAACCCTTATCTTACAATTCGTTCAATTGCTCCTTTAATACTTTAACTTCTGCCTGAGACATTCTATAAGGAGGAATAGAAATACGCTAAGTATCTGGGAGAAGGTCAATAACGAAATTTATTTCCTTTATGGGAGGACTACCAGGTAAATCATCTAGGAACACTTCTGGAAACTCATTAACAATGGGGACCGACTCAAGACTAGGGTGTCAAAATCCATATCCCAAACCCTAACTAGATTGTACAAGCAATCCTTAGAAATCATATTTCTATCTTTATGACAAGAAATTGAAATGACCCAAAAAGTTCTTAAAAATGTGCTTCGGAAGTTACCGGAAACTTGTTTAGCTATATATAAAAAAATCCATTTCATTTTTTGAAAATCCGACTTCATATTCTTGTTTAGGGGGTCAAATTGAGTGGGAAATGGGTCTAACCCAAATTTTAGAGCAAC
>JAJOOR010027969.1:0-11937 GCA_036250505.1 Solanum acaule | reverse complement strand
GCCTTCTCTATGTCCAGTTTACACATTATGCCTGGGATTTTATCCTTCACTCTTGAGTCAAGACATTCATTTGCAATGAGAACAGCATCAGTGATCTGCCTTCCTTTCAGAAAGGCCATTTGTTGAGTGTCAACTAGCTTTGGCATCACCTTCTTTAGCCTTTCGGTAAGAATTTTGGAAATTAGTTTGTAGACACTTCCAATCAGACTGATTGGTCTAAAATCTCTCAATTCTTTGGCTCCATTCTTCTTTGGAACGAGTGCAATGTAAGTTGCATTAAGGCTCTTTTCAAAAACTTCCTGAGAATGGAACTTCCGGATAGTAGCCATCACATCCCCCTTTAGAATCTCCCAACACTTCACAAAGAAGGTTAAAACTACAACTTGCAACTTTTATGTGTAAATGTAGATGATTTATTCAATCTTACTATTGTTTACCGTCTTTTTGATTTTATAAGTAGATGGTCTATTTTTATTAAATTGAAAATTAACATTTTGTGAGTAATCAATTTATTAAGATAAAAATTATTTACCCTCAAATAATTCAAGTGAGAAAATAACAAACATGACGACAAAATTGTTCTTCTCCTAGCTAGGTAGAAGGCCCAAAAAAATTAAAAATTGTCCGGCAATATTAATTTACCTTGACCCAATTATATGAAATGGAAAATCTCATAATGATTCAAGGGTATAATTGAAAAGAAGCATTTTATAGAGTTTTAATCCAAACACAAGATGAGGTGGAAGCAATGAACTAAACACTTGATAAAAAATAAACCGTGTATTACTAATCCCTACACTACTAATCCCTGCATTGCTAATCCGGCGTTATTAATCCCTGCGTTATTTATCTTCGTACCAAACGACCCCTGAGGAAATTGCTACTTTTATTTGGGAAGCATGTGTAGCAAAACAAAAGTTATAGTTCTTTTTCCTTGTGTGTTTGCTTTATTTTTAGTCTTTGATGAACACTTCACACAAAAAAAGTAGATGCATTGATGTTGTTTTTATTGTCACATTCAGTCTAAGCTTTTGAAATCTCTGCATGAAATTTGGTACTTTATTGATGAAAGTAGGATGTTGTAGTGTAATTTTGTCATCTTGGTCATGATCTTTATTCAATTTTAGGTGCCCTGCTTTTTTCTTTGGATTACGACTATTAGAAGAATGTCACTGCATCATCATGAAGGCTTTGATTGTGTAAGAGCACCCTTTTTCATTTATGCAATGCTTGTGCAGGATTGATTTTCTTTTTGGTATTACAAGTCTTCTCTGTCTCCCCTTAATTGCTTAGTTTGGTTTTGTATCATCATCTTTTACAAGGCTCAATTGATACACCTAGTGAATATCTGACTCTATAAGCATTGCTGATGCATATAACATGCTAGTGAAAGCTGACTGTATAAGCATTATTGATGCATATAACATGCGATTCGACAACATAGCGGTGAAACTAATATGGTAATTCTCAAGTAAGTGAGGTTCACAATATATGCAACATAACTAGTAAATAGTTTGCTTGCCTTGTTTTTTCCTCTTCTTGTTGTTGCGTCCCTTCATCGTATCTCCTCCTGCAAACAAAGAGCGCATTTGACACACATCCAATGAGATTTCCGTAATTTTAGAGGTATCCCAAATGGCTTTCAAATTCAAAAAGCCTTTCTTATTCTCTTAATCATATCATGAACCATATTTTTATCGCTTGGACAAGCCTCTTTGTCCCTCTTGACCATTTAATCAATCAACTATGCCCTAAACCAGACTATTAGTTCGGTTATATTCTCCATATTCATTCTAGTTTATTCAAACAATTTATTAGGAGATTTGTCATAATTAGATTATTATTACATTGGTTGTCAACCAACCACTGACTTGAGTTATACTTTGCAAACGAGGATTCTTTTGAAGTCACCCGAGATGGCTTTTTCTGATGAAGTTAGCTATATTGATGTAAGGGGGGAAAACCCAAATACAAGTTCTTCCACAAAAAATATGATTATTTGCTAAGAGCATCCAGTATTGGAATATCATTTATGATCTAGAAGTGCACATAGCAGAAATGTTCCACTAATTTGGACAAAGTGATCTTAGCTCCACATAACCGCCAATGGGATTATGTTCCATGCTCTCGTTCACACTTCCGTATTACCTTCCAACTCACATTTAGTACAATAATTTTCAGCAGTTCTTCAAAATATTGTACAAGGTACTTCCGATTTGTGTCTATTCCTTCCCTTTAGTAGGTATTTCTTCTGGACCAACTAGCTTTTTTAGTTGTATCCCCCTGTGAATTGGAGTGTGTAATTACACCTTGCCAATTACACCCAATTACCTGCTGACCAGGTAATTACATGGCCAACCAAACAGGACATACAATGTAATTACACCCAATTACACCAGATCCAATTACCAGGGTGGCTTTCCAAAGAGGCCCTTATGGTTTGTAAATTATGTTATTAGAGTCCTATGTGACTTGAATTTAGGAGATAGTTTTTTGTTTGTTATTTGAATTTTACTGATAAGTTTTTAAACATGTTTTTCTAATTTTAGTTAGAAATTATATTTATAAATGTATATCTCTGAGTCATTAATAAAATAGTTCCCTTTGACAATACTACAATATTTTTTCTTTCAAAGTTTTTCTTTGTTATTTTCTTAATTTCTTTATTAATAAACCAATAACCTTCACCAAAACTGTCAGATATTAAAGGTCATGTAATGCTTCTATTATAGCATTGATCACTTAAGTGAAAGGCGCTATAAGACACTAAGGGGTCATTCGTTAGTTGGATAAGAAATAAGTTATCCATTATATTAATTTTCATAGATCTTTTATACAACGTTTGATAGGTAGATAGGAATTAAGTTTTTCATGTATAAAATAAACTTGATGTTCGGTTGACAATTTAGAAATCTCCATAACTAATACATGTATAGGTTATGTGGAAATCAATGTATTATTTTATGCAAGATTAAACGTGGAATAACTAATATATTTATGCACCTAAGGGTGTGGCCTAGTGATCAATGAAATGGTTGAGAGTCATGAGGTCTCAGGTTCAAATTCTAGCGTAGACAAAAATACTAGGTGATTCTTTCCATCTGTTTTAGCATTGGTGGACAAAGTTACGTGGTACCTATTCTTGGTAGGAGGTAACATGTATCTTGTTGGATTTGACCACAAAATTTGAGGTAACACATATTCTATGGTTCAATGCCTGCAAAGCTTTCGGGGTCAACCCAATTGGATTTGAGCTTAGTACAAGAATCAACAAAGTTATGGATGATCTTTTGATAGCAAAACATGCTACTAAGGGAAGGGTATTGTCTCAAATTGAAAAGAACAAGATCCTACAATTAAAACTAGAGATTCAGAACCCAACATAAGCAGAGGAAACTTCATGGAGACAAAAATCTAGGTGTTTGTGGTTGAAGGAAGGAGATAGAAACACTAAGTACTTCCAAAGGCTAGCCAACTCTCATAGGAGGTACAATCACATTGATAGGTTACAGGTTGGTGATAACTTGATTGAAAGGAAAGAGCAGGTGAAAGAAGTAATGCAGAAAATGAACCTGGGAGCCCACAACTTCTTTTGAGGATTTAGGTGGCCTAAGCATAGATGAAAAGAATGCTCTAGAACAAGCTTTCGAAGAAAAGCTTTTGAACGCTATCAATTCTTGTGCTTCAGATAAAAGCCCTGGGTTAGATGGTTTATCAATGGCGTTTTTATATGTTGCTCGGACTCTTCAAAAATGTCAAGGGGTGCGTGTCGGATTCGCCAAAAGTAGTGTATTTTTGGAGAATCCGACACGGGTGCGACATCGAAAGTGAAGAGTCCGCGCAACTTAGGCTTTTTACTAGAAGTGTTGGAATATTATCAAGCTGGAGATTTTGGGTACCCTCAATCACTCCATAGTAATTGTCACATGGTGAAATCCTTTTAATGCTTCTTTTTTGCACTTAACCCCAAAAGAAAAGGTGCAATAGAACTTAAACATTTTAGGCCTATTAGCCTTATTGGTAGTGTTTACAAGATCCTGGCTAAAGTGCTTGCTGAAAGTCTTAAAGAAGGTGATTGGAGGTTGTCTCTGGTTTTCATAATGCCTTTGTTCAAGGAAGGCAGATCTATGATGCAATTCTTATTGCCAATGAAGTTTTGGACTGGAAGCAGAAAAGTGGTACCTTTTGTCTTCTTTTTAAGCTTGATATAAAGAAAGCTTTTGATAAGCTAAACCGGTCATCCCTTATCTCAATCCTAAGGTAGATGGGGTTTGGAGAAAGGTGGATTAGATCGATCAAATACAGTTTCTCCACAGTAATGTATTCTGTACTAGTAAATAGAAGTTTTGTGGGCTTTTTTCTCCAATGAGAGACATTAGGCAAGGTGATCCCCTATAACCCTTCTCATTTATTCTGGCTATGGAGGTGTTAAGTAGGATGCTAGAAAAGGCTAAACAATTACATTGGCTAGAAGGATTTATGGTGGGCAGTGGTTCTGATCTAACAATCTCTATATCACATCTCTTGTTTGCTGATGACTCACTGATCTTCTGTGAAGTTGAGAAATCCTAAGTGCAATACCTTAATCTCACCCTTATGCTTTTTGAGGCCATTAGGACTCCACAATAACATGTCTAAAAGTATCTACCCTGTTAATGAGGTCCCTGACTTGGAGAATTTGGCAGACATCATGTGCTGCTAAATTGGATCTTTTCCCACTACCTATTTGGGGTTACCACTGGGTACTAGTTGCAAATTAGTTGGGGCTTGGAGTGGTATTGTGGAAAAGCTTGAAGGAAGATTGGCTTCCTGGTAGCAACAATATCTCTCACTAGGGGGCAGGGTAACACTCATCAATAGTGTCTTGGATAGTATTTCTTCCTATTTTATGTCCCTCTTCCCTATGCCAGCTAAGGTGCAAAAATATCTTGACAAGATTAGGAGAGACTCCCTCTAGAAAGGTAGTAGTAAGGACCACAAATTCCACCTTGTGAAATGAGCCAAAGTCACCATGCCAAAGCAATTTGTTAAAGACCTGACATTACATAACAAGTGTATGCTAATGAAGTGACACTGGAGGTATAATCAAGAGACAACTGGTCTATGGAGGGAGGTGATCCAAGCAAAATTTGGTAGCACTCGTCACTGGTACTCTAATGAAGTCACAATTCCGTATGGCAAAGGGGTCTTGAAAGCTATTAGGAAGTTGTGGGAGGTCTTCTATCGAAATGCTACTCTCAAGGTGGGAAGTGAGGAGCACATCCAGTTTTGGAAAGACACTTGGCTGGGAAACATCCCTCTTATGAATGTATTTCCAAGAATATTTAAGATTGCCTCCAATCCAGACTCAATCATCTCTCAGTGTTGGGAAGATAATGTTTGGATGTGACTTAAAGGAGAAATCTAAATGACTGGGAGTTTGATGAATTTATGGCCCTCATGGCCACCATCCAGACCAACTCAGTCCACAGCCAAAGCAGGGATAGACTCACTTGGGGAAGTAATATGGATGGCTCCTATTTGGTCAAAGAAGGCTACTAACATCTAAGCTCAAGGAAGACACTTATTGATCTGTGGCCCTGGAAACTTATCTAGAAATCTAAGATGCCTCCAAAAGTCATCTGTTTCAGCTGGGTCAGTCTTAATGGTTCTTGCTTAACTCAGGATAATCTCATGAGGAGGAAGTTCCGTATACGATATAGCCAACAGATGCTACATGTGCTTGTGCAACCCATAATCTTTCAATCACTTGTTTCTTCATTGCACTGTTGCCACAGACCTTTGGAACATGTTCTTTTCTCTCTTTGGACTGACTTGGGTCATGCCAAGCTCTTTGAGAGAGGCTTTTGTGTGTTGGAGTTCCTGGAAAGTTGGAAGACCATCAAAATGATCTGGTCTTCAGTTCCTGCTTGTATTTTGTGGTGCTTATGGATAGAGGGGAACAAAAGGTGTTCTGATAGCATCCCAACTCCCATTTCCTCTCTTAAGGCTAGATGTTTAATTAGTCCTTTTAGTTGGGTCAACCACTCCTCTGTAATTAAGGTTGAATCATTCCTAGAATTTATCAGCTCCATAGATCTATGTTGATAATTGTGATAGCTTTTTTTTTTGCCCGTGGGAGTGGATAATCTCTTTGTAATGCTTGCATCTTCTTGATGCTTTTTGTTAATAATATCCTTCTTATTTCATCGGGAAAAAAAAGTCAAGGTCCTACTATTTGTGCCAACCCTGACACCCTAGATCTCTTTCCTTTGCTCTTCCAGCATTTTGCTTACACCCTCCATGTCTAGGATGAACAAAATGAGGGAGTGGATCTCCCTGTCTAATTTCATTATGAGGAGTGAAAAACCCCACTGGCTCTCTATTGACTAGCACCAAGTATCTGACAATTTTGATGCAAAACTTGATCCATCTAACCCATTTGATCCCAAACTCTCCTGATTTCAATCTCCAGCCAAGAACTTCATTGGCTGCTAGGATGTTTAGACCTATTAAACCCCTACACCAAGATCTCAAGTGTTGATTTGGTCTTGAATCCACACTTTGGACCTAGTAAATCTGATACCTGTGTGAGGGAAGTCAACTAGTTGATGATAGTAATAAAATTTAAGATCATCCCCTTGCCTCAGAATGTGTCTCACGTCCCATGCTTTCCTCAGGGAACCTTATCTTTTTGAAATTCCTTTTATAACCCATGTTACTTCCTACCCCAGACAGTCTATCATTGTCCCAACTCTCTATTTTGGACTCTCACCTTCTAGTCCATGAACTCTCACAAAACTCCACTCAGTTGTACCATGAATTCTCCAGATTTGCCTCTAGCAGAAATCATTTCTTTTCTCATCCACTTCCCTCTATACAAGTCCTAACTGTTCTCTTCACTTTTTTTTTCTCTATGAATAGAGTAGTTGAGAGAAAATTTCATTTTTTATAAAGGACTTTAATAGCCAAGTATATAATTTTTTCTTACCTAATTGGTTGGACTTTAATAGAAAAAAGTATATAGTTTTTTCTTACCAAATTGCTTTAGTTACTCCCTCCGTCCCAATTTATGTGGCATCGTTTGACTTGACACAGTTTAAAAAAGGAAGACACTTAAAAATTGTGGTCTAAAACAAACCTTAGATATTTGTGTGACTATAAATCATTTAATTAAAGGTAAAAGGAGAATTTTAAAGTTGAATTGTTTCTAATTGTAGAAAGGTGACATTCATTTTGGGACAGAGTAAAAAGGAAAAGGCTACATAAATTGGGACAAAGGGAGTAGTAGTCTGATTCCTGTATCTATATGAAAAATTTTAAACCTTTGAAACTCTCGTTAGTTTAAATATTCTGTCCACTTGATGATACTTATTTCCATTCATTTCTCTGTAGGGGGGCATTCTTTGGTTCCAGAACTTGACCGAGTTCCCTAGTGGTGTTTTAGGGCCAGTCTTTCCTTTACTGATTGCGGGATTGCATTATATCAACATACAGGTATATTGCTTTTATCAACCTTGAGATTTACTGCCTTTCTGTTTCGTTGTTGTCTTTCTTTGTGGTAACTGGTAACAGAGTTTCATTATGGGAATAAGAGACCTGTACCTTATTCTTGGCCTTGGTACTAGATACATTTTCAATTATAATTTCTTTTTCCTTTTCTGTTCGGAGGGGGGGCTGTTATCCAATCTTATGTTTATGAATTTGATCGTCAACATGATCGATTTCGTGCTGGTTAACCATCACTTTATGTTCAGACATGTTCTCTTGGTGCTCACCTTGCAATTGTTGGTGGGTCTTGGATACTGTTTAATATTTGGGGCAGGCCTGAAGCAAGTAGGAAAAGGGAAAAATGTTTCAGTTCTATAGTATGAGATATCTGCATACCGGCATCAATTTTGTTTCTTAATATGTTTTTTCTCCAAAGCTAGTATATGGTTGATAATTCTTCCTTGCCCCTTCATAGTTTTGGGCTTTTTGATATACTGTTGCAAGGAATAATAATTTATTCTTGCATGGTTTTGAACGGTTGAAACCCTTCTCCCAAACAATGATGCCACCAAACATTGAGTCTTGTAATCTCAGATTCCCTCTGGTGCTCAAAATTCCTGAGAACCGAAGATTTAACTGACAGGTGGGTCGTCCTGCCGTCTGTATTCAATTAACTAATAAGATCTTCTCCGTAAAATTTGGTCTTCCCAGATGTGGTGTAAAATGTTTGGAAAGGGAAGACTTCATCTTGGTTTGGATGATTAATGAGCAAAGACTTAAAATTACTTGTGGAGTTCTTGAGTTCAGCAGTTAACCAGATGGGTTAAGAAGTAAAAATTACTTGTGGAGTTACCTCACCTTATTATATTATGCTTTCTGCTTTTTTTTTGTTTTAAAGTCTTGTCCTGTCTCTCCATTTTTCGCATCTTCAAAAAATGGGGTCCTGGAAGTTTCACCAACAAAAAGGTACCACAGAGAGAAAAAGAAGGCGGACCCAACTTAGGCATCACTGGTACCCTTTGGATTTTGTGCGTCAGTGCAGGGAGGGTATAAATTCTATCTTTGTGGTGCTGGGTTGGTTTAGGTCTGATGCTGAAACCTGCAGTGTGACCATATATGCACTGGTTTAGTAATTCTTCAGGTTCTTTGTTAGCTCAAGAAAGGTTTTAGTTTCAGTTCTGTCTTCAGGATATTGCTAATTACTTTTAAATGTACACTCTAAAATGACTTGTTGGAGCAGATAGAATCAGACCAGGAAGTGGCAGGTGTGTTTTCTTATGTTTGCTTTGGATGGACTTATTTCAAATCTATTTAATCAACTTTGACTACCCGACATGATAGCTTACCTGAACTAGCTTTTGCAATTGTTACGGAAAAAGGTGGATTCTTGAACCAATTGTAAAGGCTACGTGGTAGAGACTAGAGATTATTCTTATATTTTTCTCCCAGTGAAGAAATTCAATTTGTTTTTCCTTTTAATTTTCATTTGGCAGAAAACTTATTTGGCTCCGCAATGACTTTGTGCATTTTTCCAAATAAAATACAACAATAACAACAATTATGTCTCGGTTCCAAACAAGTTGGGTAAATCATCACTGACCTTGTTCCTATTTAGATTTTTAGATAAAATAAAATGTAAACCTAGATCTTTCATTTCCATCTGCAAATCCCAAATCATATCCTCCAATTCTGTGAGATTTTTTCACGGAAAGGGAAATCTGAAGAATGTTCTATCACTAAGTGATTTCTTCCCACCTGCCTAATTCTTGATTGACATAGTTACCTGGTGTTCCTTCTAAAAAAAAAAGAGTGACCCTGTATTGGTGTTGGTGGGAGGTAGCAAGTACTTTGTGGAATAGTAGAGGTGTGTGCAAGTTGCTTGGACACCATCGCTATCCGGAAAAGAAGAAGAATAATGTTCTCTACCACACTAAGCCTTACAATTGGTTCAAGAAGCCATCTTTTATAGTCACAGTTGCAAAATCTTTTTTTTTTTTTTGAGAATTAGTACTGTTGTATTCCTCAGCATTAGGAATGCTGGCCACCACCAAAAACATGTTAACAGGGGAGTGAGATTCAAATCTAAACTTTACAAAGTACCTAGGAAATCAATCAACTCCTCTACTTCCTTTATACAGTTCTGTTTACACCAAAAACATAAGGTTACCAGGCAGTTCCATTTCACATCAATGGACTTGATCTCGTCTTCAAAGCACTTTCCATTTCTCTCCTTACAATTGTCCAACATATGCATGAGGGTATTATCCTCCACCATTTTTTCTGACTCATGCTTCCACCTCTTCTAATCCAACAGCTCATCAGACCCGCTGTATGCTCTGGCATTGTCCATACTGTCTTTGTGAGACTCAAAAACAGATTCCACACTTGATTAGTAAAATTACAATGTAGGAACAAGTGATTATTTGTCTCTCCTGTTTCATTGCACAAAAAACACCTAGTCACCACTACTCTCCCCTTCTTTTGTAGTACTTCATGAGTAAGGCATGCCTTCTTAACTACTAGCCAAGTGAAGCATCTCACCTTTGTTGGAGCTATATTCTTCTATACATTCTTCCATATCCTTAGCTCTTCCTCCTGCATAACACTATTCTCCTCCTGTACAAATTTTTAACAGAGAAACTTCCTTCTTTAGTGTGTCTCCACCTTTGCTTGTCAGGTTCCATTGTGGTTCCAGCAAACATTTCCACTTCATTTAGCGAACTAGCCACCCTTTCCACTTCCCAATCATTTAGGTGTCTTCTGAAATTGAGATTCCAGCCATGGTTAGACCAACATTCAGCAACATTTATCTCTGGATTCCTACATAACATCATGAGATCTGGGAATCTGACCTGCAGTGGAGATTCACCTAGCCAATTATCCTTCCAAAACCTGGTTTTGAGGCCATTGCCCACCCTAATCCTAGAGTTCTCCTGCAACTTTGGCCATAGTGCTTTGATTCCCCTCCAAACACCCACCCCATATGTAGTATTTTCCTCATTTGAGCACCAGTGATTGGTTTGCCCATACTTATGGATAATTGCTTGTTTCCAAAGAGAGGATTCTTCTTCACAAAATCTCCAAAGTCACTTCATCAAAAGGCTACTGTTTTGGGTCTTCAGATTCCTTATTCCTAGTCCTCCTTGGCCTTTGCTAGATTGAGTCACTTCCCATTTTACTACTCCCTCCATTCCATATTAATTGAATTTTTGAGGCATTTTTCATTTTTCAAATTAATTTAATTGTTCAGTTTTCAGGACTACTTTTAGAGTGTTCTTCCAATTTTACCCTTCATTTGGATTTTCAATGTGATGACTTCAATAAATTTGACAATAATTAATAAGGGTAAAAATGGAAAACTATGTTCAATTTATGTCTTAATCTACTTTTCTTAAAGGGTGTGAAACACCTCAAAAATTCAATTAATATGGAATGGAGGGGGTAGATTGCAACCCTTTCCTTCTTTATTCCTTCTCCACAAAAAATCCCTTCTTAATCTGTTAAATTTTTCCACCACACTGTCCAGGATGAGAAACAAAGAAATCCCATAGGTGGACAAGGAATCCAAGATTGAATTAATCAGTGTGACCTTTCCCCCTAAAGATAAGTACCATGACTTCCATTTGGCTAGTTTCCTTTTAGACTTCTCTATAATTCTATCCCACATCTCTACCTCTTTGAGCTCCCTGCCTAAAGGCATGCCTAAGACAAGGCTGAGTATACACACCACAGTCACAGTTGCAAAATCTAGTTAAAGTAAGCTACATTTTCAGTGTATGAGATAAGACTGGAACAGGGTCCATCTAAAGGCATAATTCAATTTTCATTCCACTCAACTGCCCAAGCCTTTCGGTTTCACCAAAAAAGGATGCAATAGTACAATGGAAAAGATTTATCTGATAGCACCCGTATTTCTTGTGGCTGTGGGTTGTAAAGAATAGAGAAGGTTGACCTGGGGAAATAACAACGTGTTTTTGGAGGATGAGATGGATAAAAGTTCTGATAGTGTGACGTCAAATGCGAAGCGAAAGAGAAAGAATATCACCAATAAAAGGGGTTGGGAATGAGGAAGAAAGATAATCAACCAAAAGATGTAAGGGAAAGAAACAAACGAGGAAAGTGGGAAGAATATTATAAGTAGTTGGCTAATTATTGGTGATGGGATTCAAATAGGAGACTTCACTTAATTGGAAAGTAACTCGTGTGTTTTCCAAATTTGAAAAACATGATATGATGTTAGCTACACCAAATAGTGTTATCTACTCGTGATAAAAAATATAAATAAATAAGAATGAAAAACATCAAGGGGTTACATTTTTTTTTCAGTAAACATCTAGGGGAGTTACATTTAAAAGAAGTTTTTTCTCGAAATTTCTCCTACCCTTACGCACCAAACGATTTTTACAAACTTTTGTCTCGTAAATGGGAAGGGAATATTAGGGGGGGGGGGGGGGGGGAAGTTTGGGG
>JAJOOR010027968.1:0-27638 GCA_036250505.1 Solanum acaule | reverse complement strand
CCTCGAAAAAGGCTTCACTTGGAAATTTCGGATTTTGATACGGTTGCTCTAAAATTTGGGTTAGACCCATTTCCCACTCAATTTGACCCCCTAAACAAGAATATGAAGTCGGATTTTTGAAAAACGAAATGGATTTTTTTATTTTTTTATATAGCTAAACAAGTTTCCGGTAACTTCCGAAGCACATTTTTAAGAACTTTTTGGGTCATTTCAATAATTCCATTACGAACATCAAGAATATACCTCCATTGCCAAATGCTAGAAGAAATCGAACTAATAAGTACAACAACAACAAGGACGCGATGAACAGATTGAGTTGAGTCCAAAGGTCTCAATCAAGCAAAGATTTTTTGAGATCTTGATCATCAAAAATCAACTGATGAAGCTAAAATACCAACTACACTCCCAAAAATTGTACAAAAAACACAAGCATATCAAAACCCTAAAGCTAAAATTTAGACTTTCAAAGATAGAATTTGTTACCTGATAAACCCTATTCCAACAAAATCCTATTTTCAGCGAGAACTATGATGTAAATCATGTCCTTCAGCGAGAATCTCTTTAGCTGTTGAGCTCTTCAGTTCGGTCTGAAATTGTGTTCCTAGCTTCAGTTCTGTCTGAAATCGTGTTCTTAGCCAACAACCCCAAAGTTATCAATTCCTTCTTATTCTCCTCTTCTAAACACAAAACAAAAATCAATCAATAACAATAACACTATTTTTAGTACTTATGGAATAGTGAATCGAACTCACGCTTGACGAAATTGTTAACGGAGAAGAGAATAGAACACACGCTTGACGAAATCAGTTCTTCGACTTCAGTTCTTCATCTATTCAGTTCTTCAGATCAGTTCTTCAACTCTTTAGCTCAGACGTTATTTCGAGAAAGAGAGAACTCACACGTGTTTTTCTCACATATGTATTATGTATTTTATTAAAATTAATGTTTTATGAATTATTTTTCTTGGCCAATAAAAATGGGAGGGAGACTTAAAATAATGTTGGAGGGAAAATTTTAGTGAAAATTTTAAGGCCACACTTTTAATGTGTTGTTTTTACAATTATTAAAATAGGACACTTTAAAAGTGTTGCCATATATGTTAATAGTTGTTGTTAATTATATCATATTGTAACAACACTTATAAAGTGTAGCTTATACCATTAAAGAGTACACTTTTTAAATGTTGCCAATATAAAGTGTAGCTAAACGTTATAAACTTGGGCTACATTTTGAAAGCATCCCCAAAAATATTTTAGGCAACACTTTACAAGCGTTGTCCAAAATTAGTGTGGCCCTAGGCCTAAAATGGTGTAGTGACTCATGAAAAGGTGCCCTTGGACAACCAATTCAAGCTAGTTTCATTAATATAGCTCATTGTCTTTGATTCAATTAGGTGAGAAAATCTTTCAACCTAAGAATTATTTCTATATGAGAAAACCTTTAACATCATGTGTGTTTTAGTGAGAATATCCTTTCACAACACAACATCATCATTGGTACTATTTGCATAGATTTCATAAAACAATGCATATGTCCATATTTTACCTTTTGAGGTCGAAACCCATTTTCAATCATAAACTCTTAGAAAACATGGGTTAGATATGGATTGCATCATAAATACATGTAAATCTTGTAATACATGCTCAATTTCATAAACTCTTCCTTGAAGATCAAAATCCCACATCAGGTGATTCATAACTTGAAAACATATGGGATTACATGGGTTCATGCGGAAATAATCATAAAATTAACATGTATCATTAATTCATGAACAAGAGACCATAATTCAATAATAAAGAGAACCCATGATGATTGATGGAAACCCTAACTCAATTGGGGAAGTCTACCTTTTGAAATAGAGAGATTTAGGAACTCCATGGATGAAATGAATCCATGGGTGAAAACTATCATACCTTGAGTCCAAATGCTAGCCTTCAATGGAGGAATTTGAATCTTAGCTTGAAAACCTAGGTGAATCCTTCTTCTTTTTCTTCTTCTTCAAGTTTCTACAGAGAGAATATTTGAAGAGGACTTGGTCTGATGAGAAATAACTGACAACTGCCACCGACGGACCAAGTCGATGGACCATGGTCTGATCCATGGCCCATCCCAGTGGACCGTCGTTTGGTGTCAGAAGAATGGAACTTTGGGTCTCGAACCACGGGCCCTGACCACGGACTGTGGTCTAACCTACGGTCTGTTGGTCAGGCCGTGGACCTGGACCCTTATACCTCACTTAGGCAGGCCAACCAAAGACTACACCTAAGGTTTGTGGTCCATTCCACGGGCCCTGGGTGGCCGGCATGGTCTGGCAACTACAAAATCTGCAAAAGCTGCTATTTTGGTCTTTTGCATACGGGGTGTTACAATTTCTCCCCTTGGGACCATTCGTCCTCGAATGAAATACAAACTGGTTCTAAAAGAGTAGGAGAGGAACTAACAACTCAACCTACAATGCAATGCATACAATCAAGGATGAAATATTGACTACAAGCTAGGACGTTCTGAAAACATCATAAGAGGGGTGAAGTAACTCTATCAGCCCATTATGCATGCAATGCACATAAATAAGAAGGAAACATCAACTCCAAGCTCATCATGCTCAAATGCATTATAAGGAAGTAGGAAGTACATCTAGCAACCCAATATGCATGAACTTTCAACATTACCCATTTTCAAGGAGGAACTACCTTCTCCAAGCTGAAAGCATGCTCAACACAATCTCATGGAGCTCATATGCAATTCACTCTCAAAAAGCATATCTAAAGCATGTTCATAAATTCATCTCATTAAGTCTATAGGCAACTAATACTTAATGCACAACAACATGAGGAAAATCAATCATATAAACTTATTTTCTTTCAACACACAAGTTTTCATGAATATGCATCACATAAGGAAATCATGGAAACACATTAAAACATATGACTCCCAAAACAAGGATAAACCAAGAGGAACTCGTTACCTTAAGCTAGAATAGGAGTAGAAGGAAAGAGATGAGGATATCGGGACATCATATCAGCCTCGGCCTCCCAAGTATCATCCTCAACTAATTGATTCCTCCACAAAACTTTTACAGAAGCTATCTGCTTATTTCTCAACTTCTTGACTTTCCGGTCTAGAATCTCTATCGGAACTTCTTCATAAGAAAGACTTTTGTCAACTCCCAACCCTTCTAGGGAGACTATTGATGTTGGATCTCCAACACACTTCTTAAGCATAGAGACATGGAAAATGGGATGCACTGTTGGCAACTCATTTGGCAAATCTAACTCATAGGCAACCTTGCCAACACGCCTCAAAATATGATATAAGCCTACGTATCGGGTACTAAGCTTCCCCTTCTTACCAAACCTCATCACACCCTTCATCGGTGAGATTTTCAAATAAAACCAATTGTTAACCTCAAACTCTAGATACCTTCTTCTCAAATTGGCATAATACTTTTGCAGACTTTAAGTCGTTCTCAACCTCTCTCTAATGAGTCAAGCTTTCTCAATAGCCTCATGTACCAATTCAGGACTTATTAGGGCAACTTCACCAATGTCAAACCATACTATAGGAGATCTATACCTCCTACCATACAAGTCCTCAAATGGAACCATACTGATACTTGATTGATATCTGTTATTGTAAGGAAACTGAATCAATGGGAAATGGTCATCCCAATTGCCCTTAAAATCAATCACAAAATACCTTAACATATCTTCAAAAGTTTGGATACTACTCTCCGCTGGCCCATCAGTTTGGGGATGAAAAGTCGTGATAAGCTTAACCTTAGTGCCAAGTCCTTTTTGGAATGACTTCCTAAACTTAAAAGTGAATTGGGTACCACGATCGGAAATAATGGACAAGGGCACTCCATGCAACCTTACCATTTGATGTTTGCGTAATCAAGACACAACTTCCAATGCAAGTGTCTATGATCGTACAATAGTAAAGTAACCCAACCAAGGGTTGGGGTCGAGTCCCAAGGGAGTGGGCTTGAGAATTAATAGAAAAATAAAATAGCTAAAAACATTTTCGAATACAAACATGTTAAATCTAAGGGGTGACGCAAGCGTCAATTATCAATGGGGGTTTGTCACAAGAAAACAAAAAAAGCAAAAAAAGCAAAAATGTAAAGTGTACTAATCAATGAGATAGGGTTCTTGGGATGTGATAGGAATAAGGGAAAAACTAAACTATTGGGTACATCCTTTTGATAATAAATCTGTTGAATATTTGTGACCAGACTAGACTATAGTGGGGGTAAATTCTCTCTCGAGTAACTTACCCTGAATCAAGTCAGTTTCTCTCGAACACCGAGTGGCCGCATGAAGAACAACCTCCGCCTTAGCCCACTCACTCCCTCGAGCTGAGTGTGTGAGAGAAGGACTAGGGTTCACTCTCTCAAGCTGAACCTCATGTCGACCCAATCCCACCGGACATCAATTTAGTAGTCTTAGTTTTACGACCTCTCTCTCGAGCAAGCCAAAAATAGAAAGGTGAAATCGTATTTGCAACTACAATTATACTAAGTTCCACCACACCTACTAAACGAAATCACATGTAAACAACGAATAAATCATCAACAAGCAAGATCCAACGGATAATCTAACCCATATTCACAAAATCACACCCTAAGAATTGGAGTTTTAGATAGACATGTAAAAGAGATAGAAATTTATACCAATATGAGATTTCATTCAAATGGGTATGAAGATTTAAGTCTTAAAACAAGCCAAGAGTGAAGAATCCACAAGACCCAAGTCCAATTTCTTGGAGTTGAAACCCTTTGAATTTTCAAGTTCTTCAAAACCCATTCCAAAATTAGAACTCAAAAGTCTATATTAAAAATTATATATTAAAAATCTGATGCTAAAAATCTCCCTTCAGCTACAACTCTCACGAGTATTTATAGTTTTCAAAAATCTGTGTTGCAGCAGATCATTCGACGCTGTTAGTCGAGATCGCCGATCAACTCGGCGATCCGCCCTTTGGTAGGTTTCATCGCCGTCTTGCTCTATCCTTTAGCATCGTCGTTTTTTGGATCATTGGGTGACATAGTATGCTTCGCAGAACTGCTCGGTGACACGCGGACTGCTTCTTTTCACCGCCAATTTGATCATTTCTTTTAGTGCTTAGCACATTGGAACAAAAGGTGAGGTAAGGCCTTTTGGCGACTCGCCGAATGGGTTTGGCGACTCACCGAATGGGTTTGGCGATTCGCCGAATGGGTTGGGCGACTCGCCGGATAGGTTTGGCGACTGGCCTAATGGGTTTGACGACTCGCCCAATGGGTTCGGGTTCCTTTTTGCTAAGTAGTGTCCATGGTTTCCCTCAAACTCCAAATACCTGAAACCTAAGGATTTTCATCAAATATTGAGACAAAATATGCATTTGAGGACACTAATTCTATCAAAATATAGCCCTAAATGAGTCCAATTTGTGGACTCATCAACACCCCTAACTTAAACTTTTATTTGACATCAAGCAAACTCAAGCTCAGCCGTTCAAAATGGAGGTCTCCAACAGTGTTACACAAGACTCAATCATGAATGCACACAAGAAGACTCAAGTTACTTATGCAAAGATTAAATGTGCACTCAAAGATTCAAGTTGTGACTACTAATATCAAAGAATCTCATGCTCACAATACTTGCTTCAAATGCAAGTTCAAGCTCAACCAAAGTGTTCAAATGCCCTCACACAAGGAATGATTCCATATTCACGCACAAACGGTTAATCATTTAAAGTTCCAGAATCAAATGCAACGCTCACTCTCACAAGGAAGAACACAATGCATGCTTTCACCAATAGGTTTGCCCGTATTTTTCGATCAACATTTGTTTCAGCTCACTCAAGATCAAAAAGGTATTTTCAAGGCCAGTAATGAGCCTGAGTGCAAAGGTATGGTCATTTAGGCTCAGTGACTTTCATCCTCATGAAATGTGGTGCTCACAACACTTCCTTTCATTTTCCTTCATCATTCTCTTTAGTGCTCATAAGCCATCCTATTATTCACTTTCCATGGATTGTTTGGAAACCCCATTTCTTTTGTACCTTATTCTACAACTCTCTTTTTCATTTTTTTTATATGGAGGGGTTCTATTTTTCTCAAAACCATAGGTAAGAGGGACTTTCTTGCACTTCTTGATTTGCCTTCTCTTTTCATCACACCCCTACCTAAGTTGGCTATTCGACTAACCAGAACTTCATGAGGATTATGGGTAATGGATAAAGAAAGGTCTAGTTTTCATCAAGTTTTTTCCAAAGGAAGGTATGGTTCAAGGGGTGTTCAAGAAAGGTTCACACATGCTCACAAGATAGGCCACAAAGAAGTATATGCCAAATTGGCTCACACTCTTTAAAGTTGCCTAATATCATATCAAGAGATAGCCTTACTTAGTCGATCTGGCCAACGGGACAAATTCTAGGATCTATCATGCATGGTTCAAAGTAAGCTCATCACACTAGGCATTGACACTACAGTCAAACAAGACTCAACACTTTCGCAAGTGTGCAATGATCATCACAAGAGACTCAATTTGATACTAGACTAGTCATAACGAGATGCAAAGAGTTCACATATTGTCTATGCAACTTCATTTGGTCATATCGTAGCCGCGCATTCATGTTCGTTCGATTGAGGGCACTATTCAAGTCATCGGTATTGATCAGAACCGAGAGTTAAATTTTGCAAAACAACAGCCACATTTAACACATGAGAGGTGGCAAAATTTTTTGGACTGGTCAAAATCATTTTGCAATTTAAAACAAAAGGAGCCTCAAGCTCAAACCACAGAAAGCAGTGTAAACCCAATTTAAGCACAAAGCCTAAATATAAACAAAACATGAACATCAATAACACAAAAATGTGGGCCTCACCCCACCACAAATAAAAACATTTGTCCTCAAATGCAAATAAAACAAAATCCAAAATGTAAAATAAAGAAAGACAGAGAGGGAGGTAAAGAGGTGATCCTGGCTAATCGATCGCTCCATCTGTCAGGGCTTCAGTGCCCGAAGTGACTCCAGAAGGACCAGCTCCATTGAATCCAACAGCAGGTGCTAAGGAAGCATGCACAGCAACATCTATCACAATTTCTTCCATCTCAGTCAGGTCTTTATCTACAGCTCCCCCAATCTCGTCATGTATCTCTTCATCAGTCTCTGCTTCTGACTCAGGATCGGATGTCTGCTCCGCTCTATCCCTATATCAAGTGGTGGTCTAACGCATCTCAGGAATGTCTAGAATTTCCACTGTTCCAAAGACCATGGACACATCGGTGGACTTCAGGTTGTCTACATCATTTTGCAGCTCAGCAATGACAGCTTTTAAAGTTGTCACCTCCTTTGTGACCCCTTGGTTGTGCTCACGCACCACTATCTTGGCCGCTAGGGCAATCTGGATCATGCTTGGAACAGAGGCCTCTAGACTGGCAGCCCGACAATCAGCAGAAAGGGCCAGCTGTCCCATCTAGAGTAGGGAAGCTTGGGTAGGTCGAGGCCGAGAAACAACAACAATAGTAGTGGGCCTGGGAGACCGTGCAGCAGCAGCAAAACCTGGAGTATCAGCAGGAGTAGCAGTGGTAATAGATATACCTGAAGGCCCAGGGGTCGGCGTAGGCATAGGTGCCTCTGCAGGTGATGATTCTGTGTTTACAAACCCCACCAATGTTGCCTTCTTCCTTTCTGCTTAATCCTTAAGGTACTCGGATTTGATCCTCCAGATAGCAGTAGAGACTGTGGGCATCACTTCCACATCCTTCTTGGCATCTCGAGGTACCCGAGCTTGTTTGCACAATGTTGTGATCAATATTGGGAATGAAAGTGAGGTCTGGCTATGCCTTGCACGCATAAGTATCTCCGAAGCAATGATTGTACCCAAGTTTATCCGAGTTTCCTCTATGATGCAACCCAGGCAGGCTGCCTTGGTAAGGCGAAGGATCGACTCATTTCGGGACGGCATGATCATCCTGTTGATAAAATCGAACCAGAACTTTGCTGCTATGTTTAGTTCTTTCCTTTCAATCTGAACTCCTTCTGCCAACCACTTCGGAGTCTCGTCTAAAATTAGTGGGACTAACCACTTTTTCATCTCATCCAGCTTTTTTGTTCTGATCAAGTGCTGGTAGGGATCGCCAATATTCATGGACATGCCCAAGCCTGCGTTGATCGCCTCACTATCACACTTCACCCTAACAACCACATAGTCCACTTCTTTGAAGGTTGTTGCTAGCTGCTTTTTCTGGGGTATTAGTGCAATGTATGCACTGTAGAACTCTCTTACCAAGTTTGGAATATAAGGGCCACGGGGCTTCGTGAAGATTTGGAACTTATGGTATCTCAGGCACTCCATTATCTCTAGGTGCCTGTCTATAACCCCGTCTATGGACAGACGCTTTTCCTTCGGAATTATCCTCAGCCCCTCAGCCTTTACTCGATTCATTGACTTAGGCGGAGGACCCTGTACTTGGGGTGACAATATCATTGTATGTTCTGGAACTAGAGTTGTAGTAGTTGTAGGCTAGCAAGTCCTAACCCTAGATGGATCATTTAGCTTTTTAGTTCACCACTCAGCCCTCTGTGCTATTAACAAATCATCCTCATTAGAACCCATACCTTCGCTTTCAAATTGGTTGGGGTCATTTCTATAAAAGCCATCACTGTCAGTGCTTGCATCTGATAATTCAAGGGTCTTGTCTTTGCCCTTGCCTTTCCCACCAGTTGTGGAAAGTTTAGCAACCTTGCTTATGGATGCAACTGCATCCTCATTGACTATAATCCCTTTTGTTTTACCCTGGGGTGTCCTGCCTCTTCCTGTAACTTTAGATCTAGCCATTTTTGCAACGAATTGGAAAGAAGTTAAAACAACTAGATCAAATTCATAGGGACACTATTGCAAAATAACTCGCCGAATAGATCGGCGAATCGCCAAGTTGCTTTGGCGAGTAGGGTTTTATCCACCGAAAGATACAGTGCAATAAAGGTTCAGGGTGCAGACAAAAGGCGATCAAGAAGACTTTCGGCGAGTCGTCGAATGCTTTTGGCGATCAAAGAATTCTCGCCAAAAGTTACAGAACCCATATCACAAGTAGCATGAAATTAAAGGCAATATGGGGTCATTAGGCGAACAGCTGAGTGGTTTGGCATGCTCGACCCAGCTCGCCAAACGGCCCAACGTGCCTATTTCCCACCTATCTTCTTGACTTCAACCCCGCAACCCCGAAAACAAAATTAAACTATGCACTAGTACATTTAAGCTCAGACCCATAACACTTAATCATGATAAACACCACGCACGCACAACCCCACAAGATTTAACTCATTTTTACACGCAACAAAAAGGGAGTACAAAAATCAAGATAAGATGCGCAAGATTTACAAATCGAATTTGGCATTTCAACAATCTAAATCTATCAGAGAGGCCCAACACACATCAATTCAATAAGCCCAATTGCATAGGAGAACATTTTTTTCAAAGTAGCCTCGGGGTTCGGGAAAACCAACCTTTTATGCTGATCGAAGTACTTTGAAATGCTAAGAGGAAATGTAATCCCAAGTTCGAACACTAATCGACGACTAAAATACTAGGAATGCAACGATAATGAAAATTACTTACTAGGTGCAGATTTGTGAGAGTTGAAATCGAATGGAAAATGAAAATTTGTCAAACTTTGAAACCATTGCCCTTTAAAACCGTCCAATTGTTGCCCATTCGACGACATTAGTCAAGATCACCGAACCACTCAGCGACACACCGACTAGTCACTTGCCTCGTCGAGTTTTACTGGGCCTCTAGTTTATGTAGAGGTCCAAACGGCGGACAATAGCGGGATCGCCAACCATTTTTGCGATTCGCCAACTGGATCTTCAGCTTGCCAACCTGCACTTTTCAACACATTCCTCATTTTAACCTACAAAATCAACACACCATTATTTTATCAAAGCAAAATAAAGAGATAAATGGTTTTGGGTTTCCTCCCAAACAACGCCTTAGTTAACATCGTGGCACGACGCAAGTCCACCTTCAAACCTCATTTTTGGGGTTGAACCTAATGCAACTAGGTGATCCCAATTTTTCATTTGGATGGAGTTGAGGCAATACATGACCTAAGAGAGTTTCAATTAGCTGGATAGATGTAGAGTAAGAACCGTTCATCTGAGTTAGTACTTCTACATTTTCTCTAATTTCTTCTAACACTCTATCTTGCTCATTTAGCTTTTGGAGAATGATTAATAACGTATCCTTGATACGTCTATTTTCATTGTCCATAAACCTTCTCTGCTCGGTAGGTGGTATGCATTTGTTCTTATTTTTGGACATCACCTCCAGTTCCTCGACCCTTTGGGTCAAGTTATTCATTCCTTGTTGGTTTTGGCCATAAGGTCAAGGAGTTTAGCTACGGTCTCATATGGGTATCTCTCAAGACCACCCGAGACAAGTCAATCAATTAATCCTTTGTTTCCGGGATTAAGACTCCTATAGAAGAACTCCAGTAGAACTAGACCAGGAATTCCATAAGTAGGGCATTGCATCAACAGTGCTTTAAACCTCATCCATGACTCATGAAAAAGTTCACATTCCCTCTGTTTGAAGGTTAGGATGTTATCCCTGAATCTCATCACTTCCACCGAGAGGTGCCCTATTGATTCATAGTCATTAACCACACTCATCTCTCCTATTGTTAGCACAAGCACACAAAACAAAACTGAAAATTAAGTAAGTAGAACTACAACTAAGAAGAACAAAAAAATTTACTACTCTAAGAATTCTCAAGTAACACCACTCCCGACAGCGGTGCCATTTTGATGTTTGTGTAATCAAGACACAACTTCCAATACAAGCGTCTACGATCCTACAATATTAAAGTAACCCAACCAAGGTTTGAGTCCCAAGGGAGTGGGCTTCAGAGTTAATAGAAATATAAAATTTAGTTCTAATTAGTAATAGCTAAAAACATTTTTGAATACGAACATGTTAAATCTAAGGGGTGACGCAAGCATCAATTATCAATGGGGGTTTGTCACAAGTAAACAAAAACAGCAAAAATGCAAAGAGTACTAATCAAGGAGATAGGGTTCTTGGGATGTGATAGGAATACGGGAAAAACTAAACTATTGGGTACATGCTTTTGATAAAAAAAACGGTTGAATAATTGTGACTAGGCTAGACTATAGTGGGGGTAAATTCAATCTTGAGCAACTTACCTCGAATCAACTCGGTTTCTCTCAAACATCGAGTTGCCGCATGAAGAACAGTCTCCGCCTTAGCCCACTTACTCTCTCGAGCTGAGTTTGTGGGAGAAGGATTAGGGTTCACTCTCTTGAGCTGAACCTCATGTCGACCCAATCCCACCGGCCATCAATTTAGTAGTCTTAGTTTTATGAACTCTCTCTCGAGGAAGCCAAAAACACAAAGGTGAAATCATATTTGCAACTATAATTTCATTAAGTTCCACCACAACTACTAAACGAAATCACATCTAAACAACAAATAAATCACCAACAAGCAAGACCCAACAGATAATCTAACCCATATTCACAAAATCACACCCCAAGAATTGGGGTTTTAGCTAGACATGTAAAAGAGATAGAAATTTATACCAATATGAGTTTGCATTCAAATGGGTATGAAGATTTAAGTCTTAAAACAAGCCAAGAGTGAAGAATCCACAAGACCCAAGTCCAATTTCTTGGAGTTGAAACCCCTTGAATCTTCAAGTTCTTCAAAACCCTCTCCAAGCTTAGAACTCAAAAGTTTATATTAAAAATTCTATATTAAAAATCTGATGTTAAAAATCTCCCTTCAGCTAAATCTCTCAACAAGTATTTATAGTTTTCAAAATTCTGTGTTGCAGCGGATCATTCGACGCCGTTAGTCGAGATTGCCGATCAACTTGGCGATCCGCCCTTTGGTAGGTTTCATTGCCGTCTTGCTCTATCATTGAACATCGTTATGTTTTGGATCATTGGGCGACATTGTACTACTTTGTGAAACTGCTCAGCGACACGCCGACTGCTTCTTTTCACCGCCGATTTGATCCTCTCTTTCAGGGCTCAACACACTGGAACAAAAGGCGAGGTAAGACCTTTTGTCGACTCATCGAATGGGTTCGACGATTCTCAGATCTTCATTTCTTCGTTCTTTCAGCTGTTTTGTTCCTTTTGCTAAGTAGTGTCCATGCTTTCCCTCAAACTCCAAATACCTGAAACTTAAGGGTTTTCATCAAATATTGAGACAAAATATGCATTTGAGGACACTAATTCTATCAAAATATAGCCCTAAATGAGTCCAATTTGTGGACTCATCACCATTTCTCTCCTCTACAATATAGGAAACCTTGATAGGAAGGAATTGAGTCGATTTCGACATTCGATTTACTTTCACTGAAATAGAGTCATGTTGTCACTGGGTGCGAGGCAAACCAAATACAAAGTCCATATTCAAGTCTTCCCACTTCCCAGTAGGAATGCTAATATCTTGGGATAAACCTCCCGGTTTCTACTGCTCAACCTTCATTTGTTGGCAATTTGGACAATTTAGCCACAAATCTTGCAATATCTTTCTTCATCCCATTCCACCAATAGACTTCCCGTAGATCACAGAACATCTTGGTGGCTCCCGGATAATAGAATACCACAAACTACGGGCTTCTGTTAAAATATGTTCCCTCAAGTCATCCACATTTGGAACACATAAAGGACCTTAGTATCTAAGTACTCCATCTCCCCCATGGGAGAAAACCTCTACGGATTTCTTAAGCGCGGCCTCTTTCAATTCTACCAAAATTGAATCAAGACCTTGCTTGGCTTTCACATCCACCAAAAAAGACGATTCGGAACCATTGTGAACCATAACACCACCTTTGGTGGAGTCCACTAGTTTCACACCTAATCGAGCCAATCTATGAACATCTCGAAACAACTCTTTTTTTCTTCTTCAATATGAGCAACATTTTCCATAGACATTAGCTTTACCGGCGTGATAAAGGACACACATGTCATAATCCTTCAATAACTCAAGCCACCTTCTTTGGCAAAGATTAAAATATTTTTGATTACGAACATATTGCAAACTCTTGTGGTCAGTAAACACATCAACATGCACTCCATACAAAAAGTGTCTCCAAATCTTGAAGATAAAAATGACTGTCGTTAACTCGAGGTGATGAGTAGGATAATTCTTCTCATGGACTTTAAGTTTCCTTGAGGAATAGGCAATAACTTTCCCATTTTGTATTAGCACACACCCTAGCCCAATTTTTGAGGCATAAAAATAAACCACAAAACTATCTGTTCCTTCCGGTAAGGTCAACTAAAACTCTTCTCACATGCTTCCGACCATATGAACTTGGCCTTATTTTAAGTCAAAGCCATCAAAGGAGAGGTAATTGAAGAGAAACCCTCAACAAACCTTCTATAGTAACCACCCAAACCCAAGAAACTACTGTCTAGGCCAACTCTTGACCGCATCCGTTTTCTTAGGATCTACCTCAATACCCTTACTCAAAACAATATGACCGAGGAAAGCTACAGACCTTAACCAAAATTCACATTAGCTAAACTTTGCAAAAAAGTTGTTGGTCCTTAAGAATTTGCAACACGATCCTCAAATGATCAATATGCTCATCCTCACTTCTTGAGTAGATAAAAATATCATCAATGAACACAATCACAAATATGTCAAGGTATTTTCTAAACACCATATTCATCAAGTCCATAAACTCCACTAAAGCATTAGTCAACCCAAACTATATTACTAGAAACTCATAGTAACCATACCGAGTTAAAAAATCCATCTTCGGAATGTCATCTTCCTTCACCCTCGATCTGTGATAACCCGATCGGAGATCAATCTTAGAGAAATAACTTGCCACTTGAAGTTGGTCAAATAAATCATCTATCATTGGGAAATGATACTTGTTGTTGAAGGTCACCTTGGCCAACTATCTATAATCAATGCACATACGAAGAGAACCATCCTTGTTTCTCAAAAACAAAATTGGAGGATCCCATAGAGAGAAACTTGATCGGACGAAATTCTTTTCCAAGAAGTCCTTCAACTATTCTTTCAAGAGATAGGTTGCGTATCTGGGAGAAGGTCAATACCGAAGTCTATTTCTCTTTTGGGAGGAATACCGGGTAGATCATACTGAAACACTTCCAGAAAGTCATTGACAATGGGGACCGACTCAAAAGAAGGGGTTTCAGAATCTACATCCCTCACCCTAACTAAATGGTAAAGGCATCCCTTAGAAATCATCTTTCTAGCTTTAAAATAAGAAACAAACTGACCCTTAAGCATAAAATTTCCCCCCTTATAGGCTCATTCGGGAACTAAAACTTGACTACACGAGTTCTACAATCAATAGAATCATAGCATGAGTGCATCCAATCCATACCCAAGATAACATCAAAGTCTAGCATATCAAGCTCTACCAAGTTAAGAAAATTAACTTTATGGAACAAGGAAACGAGACACTTTCTATAGACCCTCTTAGCCATAATAGAATCACCAACATGAGTAGAGACAGAAAAAGGTTCCAACAACATATCAGGAAGCACATCAAACCTCACAGCCATATATGACGTCACAAAAGACAAAGCAGCACCAGGATCAAGTAAAGCATATACATCAAGTTAAAAAACTTTCAACATACCGATAACCTTATTCGGAGAGCTCTCTTGTTCACTTCTAGTCTGAAGAGCATAAACACTGTTTTTGCCTAAAAGCATTGGAACCCGCACCACTGGTAGTAGCTTGCTTGTCCTCTCTTCCTTTAGACATAAGCATTGGACAATCCATCATTTTGTGACCACTTTTACCATAACTAAAACAACCATTTGTGTCAGTTAGGCACTTACCATCGTGCTTCCTTCCACACTTAGTGCATTTGGATCTAGGCAATGAAGATGCATTACGATTACCTCCTTGAGGCTTAGGGTTAGATACCCTATCTTGATTGAACTTACGAGAAGCATTGGAGGAACCTTGACCGAAAAACCTTTGTTAGAATTTTAGACGACTTTGTCCATCGGACCTTGTGTTAGAGAAATTACCATCATTGAGCTTAGCCCTTTCCCTCCCTAGACTTTTCCTCGAGTTTCTCCTCCACAATTTGTTGTGCGTGTACCATGAGATGAGAGATATCTATTTCATGAATGAGCATTGTGGTTCGGAACTCTTTAACTACCATTTCCAACACACCTGAAACAAACCTACTCATGTTGGCCCTTGAATCGACAACCATCGTTGGAGCATACTTAGACAATTGAGTGAACTTTATATCATATTCCCTCACACTCATACTCCCTTGTCGAAGGTTAATGAACTCTAGCACCTTGGCTTCCCTCATCTCAAGGGGAAAGAACCTATCAAGAAACGCTACCTTAAATATCTCCCAATCAAGAGGACATGCATCTTTCGATCTCCCTTCTTTCCATTGGTTATACCATATTTGAGCCACACCTTTCAATTGATAAGTGGCCAACTATGCCTTTTCCATCGGCGTAACCCCCATAATAATCAAAACCTTATAAACATCATTGATAAACGCTTGAGGATCTTTCTCAACTCTAGAACCATAAAACTCTGGAGGATTCATCCTAGTGAAGTCCCTCACTCTTGAAGCCGCCAAATTCACATTTGAGCTTCCGGGAACCTGAACCTCATTATTGTCTTGGGCTGTCTCAGCTTGAGCCAAAACTTGAAAATCAACCCTAAACTCTGCATTAGACACCATCTCGGCCAAAGGATCGATCGGAACTTGAGGAGCTTGGGGAGGAGCTTCTTGTTCCGCATTCTCCCTCACATTCATTCTAGCATAAGCTCTTTGGGTAGCCATATCCTGAAGAACATAGGATACGGATTAGGAGAGAGACCTTATAGAGTTAAATCTATTGAACAACTCAAGAGTAATGAATGAAGTGGAGTTTCCAAATCATCTTGTAGCCTCCCATTCATAAATGTGGCGCGCTTCATACTCATGAACAAGACTATACTAGACATGGCTTATGAGACATCCTAGGACCATTCTAAACCTTGTGCTCTGATAGAAAGTTTGTCACGACCCAGGAGTACCCCCTAGATGTAACATGGTGTATAGAACTCAAAGGACTCCATACAAGCCACTTAACTCTTGGAACATAGGAAATAGAAAAATAAGAGTAAAATAATAATCCAAGTCCAAAACGTTTTATAAAAGGAAAGATGAAGTCTAATACTCATGTCTCATCATAGCTATCTAATACAATAGAATGAGATTGAGCCTAGCCCATACATCATGTACCAAAGATAAATACATGAAAGAAACTAAGACAATAAAACTCCGTCCTCGAAATATGAGGACTTACTAAATCTCGGGAATCAATCAAATCACCAACTAGCCAAAAAATTGAGCACCCTGAATATCAGACCCTTCATTTGGGAAAAATGTAGGCAAGAGTATGCGTTAGATCAAAACAATGTACCAAGTATGATGGCCATGAATAAAACATTTAAAATATTCTAAAAGGGACATTCCATTTCATGACATGCAATTGACCAAGCTAAAACATAATAGGAAAGAGTTATAAAATATAAGTCATAAACCATGGTCAATGCAAGCTAACTTCATCTTTAAAACCTTTGAAATCATAAGTGATACTTCTTGAAGTAACCTTTGTTCATTATTACTTGTGGGGAATTAGCCTTAGCTGACGTTGACACCATGTGAGCTATAAAATGAAATTCGGTGTCTACCCCACACCGAAAAGAGGTGTCCTACTTACCGAAGGTAGAACCTTGAACTTATAACTTAAGTGGATCCACTAGGCAATCAACCTATGGGGGGACATAGTTATGGGATAAGGATATTGCTACTAGAAATCTGGCCTCTACTAACGGGAGAGCTTCCATCTCATGAGATTACTTTGGAAACTTGGCCTCTACTAACGAAAGAGCTTACATCTCACTATCAGTATCCACTCGGTGCTAAGAATAAATTCCCATGGAATAGTCATTTCTTACTTGACTTCATTACTCATGAAAAGGTACCCTTGGACAACCAATTCAAGCTAGTTTCATTAAGATAGCTTCTTGTGTTTGATTCAATTAGGTGAGAAAGCCTTTCAATCTAAGAATCCTTCCTATGTGAGAAAACCTTTCACATCATGGTAGTATGTGTTTTAGTGAGAATATCATTTAATGACACAACATCTTGGTGCTTAATTCTCAAATCACCCTTCAAAATATTTGCATAGATTTCATAAAACAATGCACAAGTCCATAATTTACCTCTTGAGGTCAAAACCCACTTTAAATCATAAACTCTTAGAAAACATGGGTTTGATATCAATTTCATCATAAAAATATGTAAAGCTTGCAATACATGCTCAATTTCATAAACTCTTCCTTGAAGATCAAAATCCACATCATATAATTCATAACTTGAAAACATGGGAGATTGCATGGGTTCATTGGGAAATCATCATAAATCATCATGTATCATCAATTCATGTAAAAGAGATCATAATTCAATCATTTAAATCAATAATAAAGAGAACCCATGATTATTTATGAAAACCCTAACTCAATTGGGAAATTCTACTTTTAAAAATAGAGAGATTTAGGAACTCCATGGATGAAAGGAATCCATGGTTTATAACTATCATACCTTGAGTCCAAATTCTAGCCTTCAATGGAGGAACTGGAACCTTAGCTTGAAACCCTAGGTGAATCCTTCTTCTTCTTCTTTAAGTTCTAGAGAGAGAATATTTGGAGAAGAGTTGGTTTTCTTTTGGGAATTCAGAAGAATGAATTAAATGGGATGAATTTAGGGGTTAAAGACTTATATATGGGGTTCTAAATATAGGCAAAACAACATATTATAGGAATTAATTAATTAGTAAAAGACCCAACTGCCCTGAGAAAAAACTGACAGCTGCCACCGACGGACCCAATTGACGGAATGTAGTCTGACCCACGGCCCGTCCTGGTGGACCATCCTTTGGTGTCAGAAACATGAATCCTTGGGTCTTGAGCCATAGATTCTGACTGCGGATCATGGTCTGGCCTACGGTCCATTGGTTAAACTGTGGACCTGGACCCTCAGACCTCACTTAGGTAGGCCAACCACGAACCAGACCTACGGTTTGTGGTCCACTCTACGGGACATGAGTGGCCGGCGTGGTACGGCCCCTGCAACATTTGAAAAAGCTGTTATTTTGGTCTTTTGCTTACGGGGTGTTACACTGCACTGCATGCGTTGATTTTTTTTGTTTTCTCGTTGTTGCATTTGCAGCACCAGCAGTTGCTGATTTCCCTTTTTTTTCTTGTAATTGGGTTCATACCCTTTTCCTATTCTTTTTTCTCCGTTTCCTTTTTCGTTTAATAGGTCTCTGTGAATGTTCCCGCATAGTTTCATACAACATCTTTTACCAAAATCAAATTTTGTTTTCTATTAATTTCAATTAATATTATTGATCTTATATTCAATCTCCAAAAGACATCTCACAGTTTTAATGTGTCAATATCTACCATTTAATCATAACTTTAAGTGTCCTTTTTGATTGGCTTCATAATATCATACAATATTAAATATAGTCTACATTGTGGATACTATTATAAAATCTTTTACCATTATGATTTTCGTGTGATCCAACTTAAACTATTTAAATTCTTTTTAGTATACCTCTACTCCAAAGGTCAGAAAGAAATTCTTTCAAACAATTCTTATAGCAAGTTGTACCACATTATACTTCATCATAAATTATCACCTCTTATATTTTTTCTATTCCTCAACTTCTCGTTGTAGCCTGATCATGATTACTATGTGATACACCCAAATTTACACTTTAATTAAGGAGCATAAAGCATTTGTTGTCAAATATAGAAATCAACTATGTTGGCGTCAAATTTCACAGGGAATAAGGCAAGAACTAAGCAGTATATTACTATTTAGCTATTAGGTACTTATTTTCGAAACAAGATGGGAATTGGGGGAGTCTTTGGTAAATGTTTGAAAGTCAATTCGTATTATGAAACGTCCAATAATAATAGTTGATTTACGATGATTATACATAATTAACTAGGATTTTGTTCATCAAGACTTATTGACCTTTCGTTGGGTAAATTACAGAAATAGACTCTGCAATATTTAGTATACCAGTTTATCAACTAGAACTACAAGTAATGTTTCTCACCCTTATAAATTGTATGTCACTTTCATTGTTCCTAACTAAAAGTGTTTATCTCCATTCAATGATAATAACTAAAGTAGTTAATTTTGCTACAACATTAACTAATAGACAAGTTCTAATCCTCAAAATAACTTCATTAACTATTTTCCCCCAGGTTTTACACCCTTTTACTCAAACAAGTCAAACCTAGGGCAGATCCTAACGCTTGCAATCATTAGAAATTGATTTAAAGGAAAGAGTTAACAAGATATATCTTTACAATGTAGAGTTCAATCCATAAAATCACTCTTTTTAGGTCAAATCGTCATGGATCCCACAACCCTTGGTTTTGAAGTTTAGCCACTCATGCTTAATGAAATAAAATATATAATTGCATTTATTCGAGAAATAAATACTTACAAGAGATGAAAATAACAAACAATATAATCTCAATAAACTATAAGATTCTCTATAAAACATAGCCAAGAGATAATCATTTTCTTCAATAAAAATCAATATTGAAATAAAACTCTACAAAAATATTTTTAGTTTCGAAGAAATAAAATTTAAAATAGAAAGTTTAATTTCCGAGGCGCGACTGATGATGGTCCTGACAGCCCATCATGAGAGTGACGGTCCGTGAAGCGGTCAGAAGGTTTTGAAATATATGCCCAATTCTTGTCGTCTTGATGCTAATGATGACGACTGATGACTCGGGGATTTAGACTAATTTAGGGCTTAATATTTAAGGATTTTGTGTCCTCAATGCCTATTTAATGCTCATAACTGATATTTATATGTTGATATGCGTCAATGAAGGCTAGAGAGTGAGGTAAGGACATTACGAGGCAAAAAGGAGCAAAAAAACTGAAAAAGTTGAAGAAAAGTAAAGTTGGTACTCGCCAAAGCCACTTAGCGAGTTGCCGAGAGGAGCTTCAGCTCGCTTAAAGTGCTGAATTTCTTATAATTTTGATCTGTGATTTTCGGCGAGACCTCTAAGACTTGCCGAATGAACTTGGAAATTCGCAGAGTTGATCAACGATTTTTCTTGCAATTTTGAATCTTGATACAACACTAACCCTTTGCAACCACATTTGTTTAATTTATGTTGTTTTGAGAGATATGGCTAGACAAAAGGTTCTATTCAAGGGTCCCCAACAACGAAAAGGGGTCCAAAGAGTAGTTATTTCTAAGGAGGTTGTACCTCCAAGATCAACGAGACCAAAACTTCTTCCAACAAGAGGAAAGGTACAAAAACGGTAAACAACTTGTGAAGCCAAGTTCAAGCAGTTCCAGCTCCGACAACATGGGTGTCTACTCCACCCACCTCACTACATCTGAGTCTGAAAGTGAGGAAAATGATGGGTCCAGGACTCCAGTCTATGAATCTGAACCAGATGGTGACCAAACACTCAAGCGGAGACGTGTTGAATTGCGCTCCAAAGCGCTGCATGATCTGGCAAGACTTTTGACACCTCCACCAACTCCAATACAGGTAGTAGAGTAGACACCACAAGTACCCCCAGCCCAGGCACCTCTTTCGTGAATGATGAATGGGCTAAAGGCTACCGATTTGAGAACAATTCTATAGGAGAAGAGGTTGTCCACTGATGGTGTTGTGGACCAATATCCGGCAGTATGGGAGACAATATGTTTCCATAAGTTTGAGCATTTCATACAACACCGAGGCCCATATATACCTTATTGGGTCCGGGAGTTCTATGAGGGGTCCAATAAGTTTATCCCAAAAGGCACGAAGAAGCCCAGTTCTTCAGGACCTGTTGATTGTATTGTGGTACGGGGTAAGAAGGTTAAGTGCAACAACACTAACATTAATGAACTGTTACGTTGCACAATTCAAACAATCCATTTCTTGGCTTACAAGATCTAGAAGAAGACTCATGACGATCTTAAGGGGTGGTTGGCCCCCTTGATCTCTAGTATTACACATCCGTGGATTGAGCGTGGGGTCCATATTAAGAGGAAGGACATGAACGTCGGTGCTAGATATTTGTTCAGGTTTATCAGCAGTACACTCATGCCCTTGCAAAATGAGTCCATCCTCTATCACCCAAAAGTAGCCCTTTTGGGGTGTACTATTAACCACAATTGATTGAACCTTGGGTTGATTATTGTTAAGGAGATGGACATGAGTGCCAAGCAAAGCCAGACCTCTCTACTATGCCTGGTGCTTATCATAGAGCTGTGCCGACAAGCTAAAGTTCCATTCATTGCAAAGATGGATATGCAAATGACCCCTATTTCCTCTACTGGCATCTAGATGATTGGGGCAGAATACACTAGAGATGAGGCTAAGTAGAGGAGGACAGCCTACGTGGACACATCCCCAACTATTCATTTAGAGACTTTGGAAACAGGTGCTACTCCTTCCGCTCAGGCCGGTGAGCTATCAGGTAGGCCAAGCTCTCCCGCTCCTACTACTTTTGTTACTGCTGATGTCTCCCATCCCCCATTGACACATGACATGTTGTATAAAATGGGCCATGTAGCCTATTCAGGTGATGTGAGTGCCTTCCTAGTTGAGGCAACTTTCCCGGGGTTGATTGAGTGGGCCATTGTTGCTGCCTTTGCCCCTATCCAAGATGAGTTACGAGAGCAGAGAGATTTGATTACTACTCATGGACTAGCATTGGACCCACTCACAGTGCGATTTGAGGCATGTGAGTAGGGAGGTCAACAGTCGGAGGATGTGACAGCCTTGAAGGCTGATGTTGCTAGGTTGAGGCTTTATGTGGATGCGCTCAAATCCACTAATATTTATATGTTATGAGGTGGAGTTGAGATCTCCGATGGTCCTAGTTCAGATATACCAACTATTTTTGAGATTCCTCCGGCTACTATGATCGGAGATGTTGTTGCATCTTATGCAGAGGATGAGTCAGACACTCCTTATACAAATGAGGAGGAGCTTGGGACCAACGATGCCGCAATATATGATAATCTTAAGGACTTGGAGGGTGTTATAGTGTAGATGGTGATAGAGGCTTCGCGGCATGACACATCGATGATAGGGTCGAGCAGAGCAAGATATGAGCAGCGCATTGATGCCCGATCGAGAGAGCCCCAGACACATAACATTCTCCTCAAGCTTAGCCTGACATAGGGATCTTGACTCTCTTCCTATTTTGTTTTATCTGCTTTCGCGACATTTATGTTGTTTTACATTTAGGACACTGTTTCGTAATTTTTTTGGGGTGTGGATATCTTCATTTCTATCCCTTTGAACTGTAGTTAATATATTTTGGATGATTTTTTTACTACTTTTGGTTTTGTCAGAAACTTCTCATTTATTATTGAAAAAATTGTGAATGTTGGTTTTTAATCCATTGATCCATCTCTTGATTTCTTGATTCGCCAATGTTGTGCTTGTTCTCTTTGCATATTTGAGTATCGGTTGCGATCAATACCGATAACTTGAATAGCACTCTTGATTGAACGATATATTTGTGATAGTCAAATGAGGTAGATTTGAGTTGCATAAGTCATGCGTGAACTCTTAGCATCTCATTGTGACTAGTCAATTGTCGAAGTAAGTCTTGTAATGATCATTGCACGCGAACTTAACTTGTAGAGTCATGATCGATGATTGTGTTGAATGCCTTTTGTGGTGAGGTTTTCTTGAAATATGTGCGTTGTGATACCTAGTACTTGCGCCGTTGGTCCAATCGACTAGTATTGGTGAATGAAAAAAATGATCTTAGGCACAAATTTTTTAGAGTGAACCAAATTGTTATTACACCTCTTTGTAACCACCTTGTGAGTGTGTGAACCTAGCTTGGCACCATTTGAGCCTAACCATTTCCTTGGATGAAACATGAACATATTTAGCCTTTTTCCTCCCCACCTAAAACCTTCATGAAGTCTAGGTCCGTTTGAATAGCCAACTTAGGCCAAATGCCTAAGTTGGGGGTGTGGTGAAAAATGAGGAAAGTATGTGAAATTCACCTATGAAGAATTATTTTGAAAAAGATGAAACCTCTCTATATAGAAAAAGAGAGAAATAAAGGAAAGCAAAATAAAAAAGATTGAAAAAGAATTTTTCAATTTGTGCATTGTTGGATAGGAAAGGGGTATCCAATGAACTATACAAGAATTTTTGAGCTTGAAAATACCTAGGGTGGATTTTTAAGACTAAAAGAGTGAAAGAAAAGGTAGAAGTAAAATTCAAGTCATGCTTCATGAAGGTAGAAGTCACTAAGGCAAAATGATCATACCTTTATCCTCAGCCCTATTACAAACCTTGAAAGACCTTGGTCATCTTGCATATGCCGAATGATATGTTGATCGGAAAATACGGGCAAGCCTATGGGTGAAATCATGCATGTATTTATCATTTAGAGTGTAAGAGTTGATTCATTCCCTAAATTATAATCTTTAATGGACTTTGTGAGAGCAATAAATCAATCTTGATGTAAGGGCATTCAAATACTCTTGTTGAACTTGAATTTTCATTTGAAGTGAGCATTGTGAGCTTGACCTATGTTTTGATAATGGCTAGTAACGGTTTGAAACTTCTAGTGCCTTGAACATTGCAATGGTAGATTGAACCTCATGTGCATTCATGTTGAGTCTCAAGCAACACTATTTGTAGACATCCTTGTTGACCTGATTGATCTTGTATTTTACTTTAGAACAAGCGAAAGTGTAAATTGGGGGTGTTGATGAGTCGGAGATTTTGACTCATTTAGGGCTTAATATTAAAGGATTTAGTGTCCTCAATGCCTATTTTATGTTGATAACTAATGTTTAATATTGATATGCAGCTAATGAAGGCTAGAGAGTGAGGCAAGGACATTACGAGGCAAATAGGAGCGTAAAAGCTTTAAAAAGTTGAAGAAAAGCAAAATTGGTACTTGCCAAAGCCACTCGGCGAGTCACCGAGTGGACCTTCAGCTCGCCTAAAGTTCCAACATGCCAACACATGGAATGTACGACCCTTTACCCATGTGGGCTACATGGTTTATGAGTAATGTTATTTTTCAGAAATCGTTCCCATATCGATGCTCAATACTACCCCCAATAATATATATAACTCATGCTCAAATGTATAAAATATAACTCTTTCTTAGCTTGAGGTAATTACTCAAAAGATCCTCTTAAAAGAGGTAATGCTCAAGACTCCTCATAAGCTCATTTAGAAATCAATGTTTTTCTCGTTTTAAATGTAAAAGTAATACACTTGAGAATACTTAGTTCCCTTTTACTCATTTTGAAATATGAAAGACAACTCTCCTCATTCTCATACTTATTTAATCAAGTCTTAATTCAAGTTATAGATAAATGCAAAAGACTTCTCAAAATGACTCAAAAGGGACTTCTTGAACTTTCAGCTTAATTTACTTTGATTTGAAATGTTAATTCAAGAGATATGATTAGGATATATAGGATCTCTCAATTATTAGTGAAGACTTAGATAGTTAGTATTAATAAGAGAGTGAAGACACAATTTGAAAGAATGCATACGGGATGAAGAACAAAGAAGAAAGGGGCCTTACAACCTTGGTGCAGGGCACCAGGCCTAAAACTACTCAAGGTGGTCTGGGGCGCACTGTTGGCGTGGTGCGCCAGGCCCCAAACTATTGAAAAGTAGTTTGGGTGCTCTCTTGGCGCGGCACCCTACCCCTCTACCCAAATTTTTGACAAATTTTCTTGTTCAATTTCAAGGCCTAACTCATCTAGAATCGAAAAATTTTCACCCAACTCTTTTTGATTCATAAACCCAACACAAATTCAACGAAACCCAACCAAAAAATCCATTAAGAACAACACTCATTCGCAAGACCCTCACCTCAAAAACTCAAAACCTCCATTGATGAAGGATGGGGCTAAAACTCAATAACTTCTCAAGAAACTCAATCAATCAACTTCAAGAAAGAGTTCATGGATGAAAATACATGTAGGGTGTGAGGCCGATTAAGTACAATCACTATGAGATGCTTACATACCTCGAAGAACACTTGTTCTTGGCGAAAGTCATCAACCCTGGAATGAACACTTGAAACCCCTTTTATTTTCTCCTCTTTAACTTGCTCTAAAATCCCCAAACCCTTTTGGAAAGTCTAAATTAACTTAGCGTCTGATTAGACCCTTAAATTTGGTGGGTAAAATGTGGGTAGGCCTTTAGGGGTAAGAAAAGACCAAAATACCTTTTCCTTATAAGGATGAAAAGCATTTACTAGAGAGGCTCCACTCAAATGGGCATAACTTCTTACTCCTAGCTCGAAATTTAGTAAACTTGGTGGAGTTGGAAAGAGGGCTCAAATACCTTCGATTTGACATATCATGGGCCACCTAACTTTTTATGTTCTAAAATTTATGGTCGTTAGAAGTTGACCCAAAACTACAAACTTAAATTTAACTTGTATGAATCTCTAGTTGGCTTTTAGAAGTATGAGATGTTACATGAGGTTAATAAGGAAGGAGTCAAAGGTCCTCCACTTGAAATTAGTTAATTATGTTCTTGTATGAATGTGATGTTCCAAGATTATCTCCCTGCCCACCCCCGGTTCTCTATGCAAGGTTCCACAACCAATCCCAGATTCTTCTATTTAAGGGAGGTCATTTTACTTGGGAGTGTTTTTGTTCGAGACATTTCGGTCTCTTTTTAATGTATGATGTTTTTCTTAACTTTCTGGAATTTAGGAAATTTCATTACTTCTGACCAACTATTTACATGGATATTTTCTTGCACTTCTTTCTTATACTTAAAATCTCTCTATGACACATAATTTTTGTGCAACAAAAACTAAAATAAAAAAAATACAGCACTTTAAGATTTAGAGGAACGTTTTGTCTTAGGATAAAATATTATTGATAGTGTAGTGTATGTATCGGAAATATGGATATTACCAAATGCTCATAAATATGCTTGATAAAATAGTTCAATTCCGTATGAAGCACGAGTAGTATACCTAGTAGCATAAATATAATTCAAGATTTTTAATGAGGTGAGCAGTTTATTTTAACTCACAAAATAAACTCAAGATGCTAATATTCATTTCAATAATATTGTGAATGAAATAAAACTATAAGAAAACGTATCGCCTAATTACATCAAATTCCATAAGTACATTAAAATGAAAAGGTAAAATTATACCTCAAATGAAGAAATAAGCATCGCAGAATCTTGACTAAAACTCGATTAGAATATCTACAATATTTTTATAGGTTGTATGTAGTGTTATATGTATTGTATTTGTATGAAAGTAATGAGAAAGAAAAGAAAAGATGTGAATTTGTTGGTGGATTTTTGAAAGAAAATAAAATGAAATTTGAAGGTTTTTTTTCCAGCTTTCTGTCCATGTGTGTAATATGATTTCTTTTTCTTTTTTTTTCTAATGTTAGCGTGTGTAGTAGTATTTGTTTGTTGTTCGGGAGTGCATGTATGGATTGTTGTTTTTTGTTTTTTTTCTCGTGTGTGTTGCTGATTGTCTGTGTATATAGGGGTAATGTGCAGGTGAGTGTGTGAGGATGTAGGATGTGGGTGAGGGAAGTGGGGGGAATGGGTAGTTTAGTTTAATTATTTTAAAAAAAATAATTAAATATATATAAAAAAATTAATAATAAAAATATTAGCTAATTATTTTGAACTAATAAAAATATAAGAAAGGTTACATAGATAATTTAAAAATATTAAAATCACTAGCTTATTTATTAAACCTAAATTGAAAGAAAACATATAACTTTTATAAATTTTTATTTTTTTTTACAATTGAAAATAAAATTTACCTAAAAATGTGATTCTATTTTTGTTATTTTCAAATCTTTTAAAATAAATACAATAAATTAAGATAAATATTCAAAATATTTAATTTAAATTTTTAAAAATATTTAAGCACTCAAAAAATTGTGTAAGACCTTAAGTTCGTTCAAAAATCATGTGTCTACATTTTGCCTCTCTTTGACTGGAAACATAGAGTTTCCAGACAATGAAGTAGACAACGTGACAAGTTTTGACCCGACTCTTATTAAAAAGGGAAAAATATGTGATTGAGTATTGGTTTTGGACAACCTACATATTCTGGGTTATAAGCAAATTAGGTCACGTGTAGTTGAAGGAAATGAAAATATGAGTTGGAGGTTAAGTGAGGTTCCATCGAGGCTCCCATTTGCGGCTCCTATCCTTACATTAAAAAAATGAAAGCAAATAGTTCAAAAAGAAAGTAATAGTACAAGCTTCTATCTATTCAACTTCTCTTGACTCTCGACTTTCATATATCACCTTGATTTTTTGATGAGTGATTTCATGTATGAGGACATTTCATTCAATACTAAGTGTCAACGATCGTTAGTCATTAATATAACCCAACTAAGTGAGTTGGAGTTGAATCCCACAGGGAGTGGTACGTATTTGAGAATCAATAGAAAAGCATGAATGTCTTCAAGTCAATCATAGGTAAAAACATTTACAAATAAAAGCATGGTTCAAGTATGGGTTGACACAAGTGTCAAATAACAGGGGGGGGGGGGGG